>SJYT01062469.1:60456-86109 GCA_006410635.1 Cephalophus harveyi | reverse complement strand
TTCCATGTCCAGTTCTAACTGTTGCTTCCTGACCTGCATACAGATTTCTCAAGAGGCAGGTTAGGTGGTCTGGTATTCCCATCTCTTTCAGAATTTTCCACAGTTGATTGTGATCCACACAGTCAAAGGTTTGGCATAGTCAATAAAGCAGAAGTAGATGTTTTTCTGGAACTCTCTTGCTTTTTCCATGATCCAGCGGATGTAGGCAATTTGATCCCTGGTTCCTCTGCCTTTGCTAAAACCAGGCTGAACATCTGCAAGTTCACGGTTCACGTATTGCTGAAGCCTGGCTTGGAGAATTTTGAGCATTACTTTACTAGCGTGTGAGATGAGTGCAATTGTGTGGCAGTTTGAGCATTCTTTGGCATTGCCTTTCTTTGGGATTGGAATGAAAACTGACCTTTTCCAGTCCTGTGGCCACTGCTGAGTTTTCCACATTTGCTGGCATATTGAGTGCAGTACTTTCACAGCATCATCTTTCAGGATTTAAAACAGCTCAACTGGAATTCCATCACCTCCACTAGCTTTGTTCGTAGCGATGCTTTCTAAGGCCCACTTGACTTCACATACCAGGATGTCTGGCTCTAGATTAGTGATCACACCATCGTGATTATCTGGGTCGTGAAGATCTTTTTTGTACAGTTCTTCTGTGTATTCTTGCCACCTCTTCTTAATATCTTCTGCTTCTGTTAGGTCCATACTATTTCTGTCCTTTATCGAGCACATCTTTGCATGAAATGTTCCCTTGGTATCTCTAATTTTCTTGAAGAGATCTCTAGTCTTTCCCATTCTGTTGTTTTCCTCTATTTCTTTGCATTGATGGCTGATGAAGGCTTTCTTATCTCTCTTTGCTATTCTCTGGAACCCTGCATTCAGATGCTTATATCTTTCCTTTTCTCCTTTGCTTTTCGCCTCTCTTCTTTTCACAGCTATTTGTAAGGCCTCCCCAGACAGCCATTTTTCTTTTTTGCATTTCTTTTCCATGGGGATGGTCTTGATCCCTGTCTCCTGTACAATGTCATGAACCTCATTGCATAGTTCATCAGGCATTCTATCTATCAGATTTAGGCCCTTAAATCTATTTCTCACTTCCACTGTATAATCATAAGGGATTTGATTTAGGTCATACCTGAATGGTCTAGCAGTTTTCCCTACTTTCTTCAATTTGAGTCTGAATTTGGTAATAAGTTCATGATCTGAGCCACAGTCAGCTCCTGGTCTTGTTTTTGTTGACTGTATAGAGCTTCTCCATCTTTGGCTGCAAAGAATATAATCAATCTGATTTCGGTGTTGACCATCTGGTGATGTCCATGTGTAGAATCATTATATCTACTACTGTGGGCAGGAATCCCTCAGAAGAAATGGAGTAGACATATGGTCAACAAAAGAGTCCGAAATGCAATACTTGGATGCAATCTCAAAAATGACAGAATGATCTCTGTTCGTCTCCAAGGCAAACCATTCAATATCACAGTTATACAAGTCTATGCCCCAACCAGTAATGCTGAAGAAACTGAATGGTTTTATGAAGACTTACAAGAACTTTTAGAACTAACACCCAAAAAAGATGTCCTTTTCATTATAGGGCAATGGAATGCAAAAGTAGGAAGTCAAGAAACACCTGGAGTAACAGGCAAATTTGGCCTTGGAATGCAGAATGAAGCAGGGCCAAGACTAATAGAGTTTTGCCAAGAAAATGCACTGACAGGTTATACATAACCCAATTGTTAGAAGCACAAAAGACTATTTTCATATGTGCTACCAGCAAACTTGATAAGGTCTGTAGTGCATAAAAAGATACGACACCACAATGACCATGACAATATGATGTTATAAAAACAAATTGAAGAGTGTAAAATATCAACCAACCTGCTAGTGTTCTCTATAGGAAAATTATAACTATGACAGCATTTTCCACTGAATGGACTTATTTTTGTTGACATATAGGCATTCTGAAGCTCTAAAGTAATGTACTTCCAAGTTTTTGGTTTTGTTTTTTTCTGGAAAGATAAAATGACATTGGCAATTTGTTAACTATTCTGGACATATCTTTGACGATGAAGAGTAAATCTAGTCTTCTAGCTGATTTAGCTGTATTCTTCTGTTTTGAGTAAACTTTTCTAGTGGATGTGGGTGTTACTAAACCAGATAGCCTGGATTGTAGCCAAACAACTATTGCATTTGTTATTTTAATTTTTTCCAAAGAAACTAAGATAATATATAGTGAGATAAAGAAAGTGAAAGAAAGTGAAGTTGCTCAGTCTTGTCCGACTCTTTGCGACCTCATGGACTGTAGCCTATAAGGCTCCTCCGTCCATGGGATTTTCCAGGCAAGAGTGCTGGAGTGGGTTGCCATTTCCTTCTCCAGGGGATCTTCCCAACCCAGGAATCGAACCCAGGTCTTCCACATTGCAGGCAGACACTTTACCATCTGAGCCACCAGGGAAGCCCTATCACAAGTAATTTCAGATTATTCTAGGAGTGCTCTTCTAATTAATTATCCCAAATGAAGTCACTCCCCAGCAATATTCTAATATAGTTTAGGACTTGAGCACCTACTGATTTTCTCTCCCAGGCATTGACCAGCAATGATCATCATCCCCAAGCTTCCCCTGCTGCTGCTGCTGCTGCTGCTGCTGTCGCTTCAGTCGTGTCCGACTCTGCGCAACCCCATAGACGGCAGCCCACCAGGCTCCTCTGTCCCTGGGATTCTCCAGGCAAGAACACTGGAGTGGCTTGCCATTTCCTTCTCCAATGCATGAAAGTGAAAATTGAAAGTGAAGTCGCCCAGTCGTGTCCGACTCGTAGCGACCCCATGGACTGCAGCCTACCAAGTTCCTCTGTCCATGGGATTTTCTAGGCAGGAGTACTGGAGTGGCTTGCCATTGCCTTAATTTCCCAAAACTCAGAGAGGGCACTGCAAATTATTCTCCTGGATTATACCTGTCAGAGTCATGTCATCATTTTAGGCTTGTTGCTGCCATATTTCCCTTCCACAGAAACAAATTTATTCTAGTCTTATTCCTGCATAAGTATGGTAATTAATACTATCCTAATAAACTATCTGCATTGCCTAATAAACTATCTGCATTTATTTGCAAAGCCATCAGTTACTTTTCAAGAGTATTTTCAAGTGGCTTTCTGGGAATAACTCTAGAGTCAATTAATACAAAGGTTATACATGAAGGCAAATAGAATGGATAGTTGATACTCTGGGAAACCAGTACTAGCACTTAATTTGAATTGTTTGGGCACTGAACATCATTCATCATGAAAAAAATATGTATGTATATTTATACACACATCCTCATGTATATATACATATATCATATAAATATTTTTAAAATTCAAATATTTATATATGTTCAGTTCAGTCACTCAGTCATGTCCGACTCTTTTATATATGTAATCCATCCCAAAACCTTAATTATACTCACATTAAAATTTTCTCATAACCACTAATTTTTGAAGGCATATAACATTTTAGAAGACTCAGGAAAACCTTATGACACTGCAATACATCTAAAAGCAAGATTTCATGAATAAAACTGCTTAGATTCCAATTCTTGATAGCTTTGTGAATTTGACCAAGCTACTTAATTTCTCCATGTCTAAATTTCTCCATAGAGTAATATAAAAGATTTAATATTTTTAGTATTTAATGTATTTAGTCCTTCGGAGAAGGCAATGGCCCCCCACTCCAGTACTCTTGCCTGGAAAATCCCATGGACGGAGGAGCCTGGTAGGCTGCAGTCCATGGGGTCGCTGAGTCAGACAAGACTGAGCGACTACACTTTCACTTTTCACTTTCATGCATTGGAGAAGGAAATGGCAACCCACTCCAGTGTTCTTGCCTGGAGAATCCCAGGGATGGTGGAGCCCAATGGGCTGCCGTCTGTGGGGTTGCACAGAGTCGGACACGACTGAAGCAACTTAGCAGCAGCAGCAGCAGCATATTTAGTCCTTAGTGTATTTAGTATTTATATAGAGTACTCACAACTATGACTAACAAGTGAAAATCATCATGCGTATATCTGTTATTAAGATAGTAAATTGCTGTCTAAGAAAGACATAGCTTAATTAGACAATATTCTGAAATACATACATATTTTTACAAAGTACATTCTGGATTATTGAATTATTGATTTTGGTTGTTATCTATGTTTCATAAATTTATTAATTCAATAGAATTTTTTAAACACACATGCTATGGAGTAAGATAGATGCTATAAAATATACAAAAAAGTTTTAAAAGATCCTTATTCTCGGTGAACTTAATGTCTACTATTCTTTGAATCATAAGATATAAATAGTTATAGTCCAAAATGGCAAGTAATAAGGCCATAAGAAGGTAGACACAATGTGCTATGATATTTTAGACACGGTAAAAATTATTTCCAGCCAGAAGGTCTATGGAAAGCTTCTTGAAGGAGAAGAAATTTTAAGTGATTCATGAGGATTAATTAGCATGCAGAGTTAAGAAGGATGCTCATTCTGGAGAATATTAGGGCACAAGGGCAAGAAAGTGAGAGACTCTCTGTGTAAAAGAGGATAAGACACTCTATCCCAACATTGTTGGAGATACAGAAACAAGTATATAAGAAATTTTGAATTATAGATTTATAGCTAAAAATGATCAATATTAATATTGATATACACTTTTCCAAGGCTTCCCAGATGGCTCAGTGGTAGAGAATCTGCCTGCCAATGCAAGAGATGCAGGAGACATTGGTTCAGTCCCGGGGTTGGGAAGATCCTCTGGAGGAGGAAATAGCAACCCACTCCAGTAATATTGCCTGGAGAATCCGTTGGAGGGAGGGGCCTGGTAGGCTACAGTAGTCCACCAGGGGCTTCCCTGGTGCCTCAGAGGTTAAATGTCTGCCTGCAATGCAGGAGACCCAGGTTCAATCCCTGGGTCGGGAAGATCCCCTGGAGAAGGAAATGGCAACACACTCCAGTATTCTTACCTAGAGAATCCCATGGAGGGAGGAGCCTGGTAGGCTACAGTCCACAGGTTGCAAAGAGTCGGGCATGACTAATCTACTTCACTTCACTTCCAGTATTATTGCCTGCAGAATCCCATGGACAGAGGAGCCTGGTGGGTTACAGTCATACACAACTGAGCACAAACACACACATACATTTGTCTAGTTGTTTCATGCATATAATTTTATTTAAATGATTGAGAATATAAGATTTATGATTATATAATTATATGCATATATGTATATATGTATATCATACATGTGCTGCACTGAGTCACTCAGTAGTGTCTGAATCTTTGTGACCCCATGGACTGTAGCCCACCAGGCTCCTCTGTCCATGGGGATTCTCCAGGCAAGAATACTTGAATGGGTTGCCATTCCTTCTCCGGGGATCTTCCCAACCCAGGAAAGGAACCCAGGTCTCCCACATTGCAGGTGGATTCCTTACCATCTGAGTCACCAATCATGTACATATATATTATTTATTTGAAATAAATGAATATTTTAAATGACTGCATACTTCTTAAAAAAGATGAGCAATCAGTTAATCATACAACTTTATAGGAAATGTGTGTGCTTCTCACATTGTGCTATTGTCAATAAGGTTAGACTAAACAAACATATATAAATATTTGCTTGCACTCAACATTGTTTTCTTATTATATATTTTGGGAAGTGAAATTTGTATCAAAATGTTAGCAACCTTAAGGTTTCTGGCATATAATGTCATGCTGCTGAGTACATACAATTTAAAGCCTCCAAGTAGTAACAGAATACCATCTTAATATTTATTTCCACCTTTCTGAATTTGATACACAGAACATTGAATATTATTTATCTTTAAATTTGTAATTTCAGCAAGGATAATGCATTTTAACTTTATTTATCATGTTCCTCTTTTAATTTCATGAAACTGATCTATTTCCTACTCTTATGAGGTCATTCACTTACTAATGATAATGTCAGAATTGTTTCACCAGAAGTAGAAAGAGAAAGAAAGCTTTTAATTAGCTTCTAAATCCAAAATAGGATTTTTTCAGAAATAAAAAAATTTGAAAATTTGTTGTTTTAAAGTCATTTTCTGCTAAATCCAATTATCAGAATTATACCTGGATTTGTACCTTTGACTTAAAATAATTTCTTTCTTATCAGTAATTTTTCTCTACTGTTTCACAGGTCTAGTGATAGTGAATGACATTCCAACTATTGTAAAAGTAGTAGTGGAAAAACTCTGGATTATGTTATTTTCCTCTATAGAGTATAAGCTTTTCTTTCAACAAAAGGGTAAATCATTGGAGGTAAACTGCAGCTATCAAAATTTTGTTTTAGGCTTTGTTAAAATGAACCAGACTACCTTACCTGCCTCCTGAGAAATCTGTATGCAGGTCAAGAAGCAACAATTAGAACCAAACAAGGAACAGTGGATTGGTTCAAAATTGGGAAAGGAGTACGTCAAGGCCGTATATTGTCACCCTGCCTATTTAACTTATATGCAGAGTACATCATGTGAAATGCCAGACTTGATGAAGCACAAACCAGAATCAAGATTGCTGGGAGAAATATCAATAACTTCAGATATGCAGATGACATCATCATGGCAGAAAGTGAAGAGGAACTAAAGGCCTCTTGATGAAAGTAAAAGAGGAGAGTGAAAAAGCTGGCTTAAAACTTGGCATTCAAAAAACTAAGATCATGGCAACTGGTCCCATCACTTCACGGCAAATAGATGGGGAAACAATGGAAACAGTGAGAGACTGTATTTTCTTGGGCTGCAAACTCACTGCAGATTGTGATTGCAACCATGAAATTAAAAGATGCTTGCTCCTTGGAAGGAAAGTATGACAAACATAGACAGCATCTTAAAAACCAAAGACATCACTTTGCCAACAAAGTTCTGTCTAGTCAAAGCTATGCTTTTTCCAGTAGTCATGTATGGATGCGACAGCTGGACCATAAAGAAAGCTGAGTGCCGAAGAATTGATGCTTTTGAACTGTGGTGTTGGAGAAGACTCTTGAGAGTCCCTTGGACTGCAAGATCAAGCCAGTCAACCCTAAAGGAAATCAGTCCTGAATATTCATTGGAAGGATTGATGCTGAAGCTGACACTCCAATACTCTGGCCACCTGATGCAGAGAACTGACTCATTAGAAAACACCCTGATGCTGGGAAAGATTGAAGGGAGGAGGAGAAGGGGATGACAGAGAATGAGATGGTTGGATGGAGCCACCAGCTCAATGGACACGAGTGTGAGCAAGCTCCAGGAGTTGGTGATGGACAGGGAAACCTGTTGCGTTGCAGTCCATGTGGTCGCTAAGAGTTGGACATGACCTAGTAACTGAACAGACTGAAAATGAATATGATTCCAGTTTTGCTATATTTCAAGGGCAAATCCAACACTTATAGTATAATCTCCACTCCTGGGCATAGACTTTTTCAAACAAAAGGTTGATATATTTACTGAGGATTCTGAGTCTGAACTTTAATTTTTTTATATAAGTCTATGCCTTCGGAAATAGATTGAAAAAAATTCTTCACAGATTTTGTATATTTTCTACCCAAAAGGTCAGAAACATACAAGGATTTCTGCTCTCACCACTGTTGTTCAACTTCCACTGTGGGTTTAGCCAATGAAATAGGCAAGAAGAAGAAATAAAAGGAATTCAAATTGAGAAAAGATAAGCAAAACTGTCTTTATTAACAGATAACATGTGGAAAATCTGATGAACTCTACAAAATTCAGTGGTTAAAGACTGCATTTTGTTTTGAATCTATTTCTTCCAAAACTGATTTATAGTCACAACAAACCCAGTCAAAATTTCAGCTGTCAATGTGCAAAACTGACAAACTGATTCTAAAATTCATATGGAAAAGTAAAGGATCTTGAAAGAGATGAAAAAAAGTTCCTAAACCTACACTAAGTGCTTTCACGACAAGTTATAAAGGTACAGTAATCCAGACAGTGTAGTATTGGCATACCTTAGTTGAAGAGGTTGATAGAACAGGATAGTCCAGAAATATACCTACAAATACATGAAAAATTGACTTTCAACAAAGGTACAAGGACAATCCAGTGGAAGAAGAACAGTCTTTTCAACAAATGGTACTTGAAAAAAAATAAAACTAAAGCAAAAAAAAGAGAGAGAGAGACAAATACTTCCTACAGCTCCCACATATATGAACAGATTGAACCTCCCTACACCAATGATAAACAATTTACTAAAAACTTTTAGCAAGTTTCATATTTATTGCTTAAAAAAATGTATAAACATTTACACTGCCAAAGCAGAGCTTTAAAAAGTTTTATCATATGAACATAAAATAAACTTGTATTAAAATCAATTGCATGACTACCAGACAAGATTCTTTTGCACGGCTATAGGCAAGGATCATTTGCTTTTCTCTCAGTCAGTTCAGTTGTTCAGTTGTGTCTGACTCTTTGTAACTCCATGGACAGCAGCATGCCAGGCTTCCCTGTCCGTCACCAACTCCCAAAGCATACTCAAATTCATGTCCTTCAAGTCAGTGATGCCCTCCAATCAACTCATCCTCTGTCGTCCCCTTCTCCTCCTGCCTTCAATCTTTCCCAGCATCAGGGTCTTTTCAAATGAGTCAGTTCTTCGCATCAGGTGGCCAAAATATTGGAGCTTCAACATCAGTCCTTCCAATGAATATTCAGGACTGATTTCCTTTAGGATTGACTGGTTGGATCTCCTTGCAGTCCAAGGGACTCTCAAGAGTCTCCTCCAACACCACAGTTCATAAACATCAGTTCTTTGGTGCTCAGCTTTCTTTACGGTCCAACTCTCACATTCATACATGACTACTGGGAAAACCATAGCTTTGACTAGACGGACTTTTGTCAGCAAGGTAATGTCTCTGCTTTTTAATATGCTGTCTAGATTGGTCATAGCTTTTTTCCCAAGAAGCAAATGTCTTTTAATTTCAAGTCACTATCTGCAGTGATTTTGGAGCCCAAGAAAATAAAGTCTCTCACCGTTTGCATTGCTTCCCCATCTATTTGCCATTAAGTAATGGGACCAGATGCCACTGAATGTTGAGTTTTAATAATTTACATCACAATCAATTTTTCTGCCAGTTCACATTTACCCCTTCAGAGTTGTAAAATCATTTAATCAATTAAAAATTCAAAGTTACAAGCACTGGAAAAGCATCCAGTATTCTTTTTTACCTTTTTCCAATTTTGAATACTTTTTTCTTAAAATTTTTATTGACATCAATAAAGTCAGAAAGCCCATATAATTGCTAATTTAATATTCAACTATTGATCAGTTCAGTTCAGTTCAGTCGCTCAGTCGTGTCCGACTCTTTGCAACCCCATGAATTGCAGCATGCCAGGCCTCCCTGTTCATCACCATCTCTCGGAGTTCACTCAGACTCACATCCATTGAGTCAGTGATGCCATCCAGCCATCTCATTCTCGGTCGTCCCCTTCTTCTCCTGCCCCCAATCCCTCCCAGCATCAGAGTCTTTTCCAATGAGTCAACTCTTCGCATGAGGTGGCCAAAGTACTGGAGTTTCAGCTTTAGCATCATTCCTTCCAAAGAAATCCCAGGGTTGATCTCCTTCAGAATGGACTGGTTGGATCTCCTTGCAGTCCAAGGGACTCTCAAGAGTCTTCTCCAACACCACACTTCAAAAGCATCAATTCTTCGGCGATCAGCCTTCTTCACAGTCCAACTCTCACATCCATACATGACCACAGGAAAAACCATAGCCTTGACTAGACGGACCTTAGTCGGCAAAGTAATGTCTCTGCTTTTGAAAATGCTATCTAGGTTGGACATAACTTTTCTTCCAAGGAGTAAGCGTCTTCTAATTTCATGGCTGCAGTCACCATCAGCAGTGATTTTGGAGCCCAAAAAAATAAAGTCTGGCACTGTTTCCACTGTTTCCCCATCTATTTCCCATGAAGTGATGGGACCAGATGCCATGATCTTCGTTTTCTGAATGTTGAGCTTTAAGCCAACTTTTTCAACTATTGATAGGAGTCAATAAACTTATAACTTAAAACTAAAAGATATAAGCATTACAAAGGAAGAAAAAAATTTCTCAGAGACTGTCAATTAGAAAATTCAAGAACATCTATAAATACATTGTTGTAACAAACAAAAAATCCAGCAAGATTTTTTGGATTAAATGTCAACAGACGGGGATTACTGGCACAGACTGACCAAGAAAAAAAAAGAAAGAAATATGAATAAAAGACTCAAATTACTAAAATCAGGAATAAAAGAGAAGTTCACCACCAAGCAAACAAAAGTAAAATGGATTATAAGGAAATAGTATGAATAATTATGTGCTAACAAATTAGAAAACTTAGGTGAAACGTACAAGTTCTTAGAATTGCAAAAGTCTATCCCAAATTTAAGCACAGAAAAATTCCAATGTAAAAAATTTGCATCTTAATGGAAGAAAAAATTTTAAAACAGAGGTATAAACGTAATAAAATTGTGGAAGATCTTAGAAAAAAATTACAGAACACTCTTAGCTACATAAAACTTGCTATAAGGAAAAAGCTTGACATAGTAAAGATGTAAATTTTTCCAAATTAATATTTATATTAAATGTAATTTAATCATCATGATTATCTGGGTCGTGAAGATCTTTTTTGTACAGTTCTTCTGTGTATTCTTGCCACCTCTTCTTAATATCTTCTGCTTCTGTTAGGTCCATACCATTTCTGTCCTTTATCGAGCCCATCCTTGCATGAAATGTTCCCTTGGTATCTCTAATTTTCTTGAAGAGATCTCTAGTCTTTCCCATTCTGTTGTTTTCCTCTATTTCTTTGCATTGATCACTGAAGAAGGCTTTCTTATCTCTTCTTGCTGTTCTTTGGAACTCTGCATTCAGGTGCTTATATCTTTCCTTTTCTCCTTTGCTTTTTGGCTCTCTTCTTTTCACAGCTATTTGTAAGGCCTCCCAGACAGCCATTTTGCTTTTTTTGCATTTCTTTTCCATGGGGATGGTCTTGATCCCTGTCTCCTGTACAATGTCACGAACCTCATTCCATTATCCATCAGGCACTCTATCTATCAGATCTAGGCCCTTAAATCTATTCCTCACTTCCACTGTATAATCATAAGGGATTTGATTTAGGTCATACCTGAATAGTCTAGCAGTTTTCCCTACTTTCTTCAATTTGAGTCTGAATTTGGTAATAAGGAGTTCATGATCTGAGCCACAGTCAGCTCCTGGTCTTGTTTTTGTTGACTGTATACACGGGGTCGCAAAGAGTCGGACACGACTGAGCGACTGAACTGAACTGAACTGATAATGAAAAGGACATCTTTTTTTGGGTGTTAGTTCTAAAAGGTCTTGTAGGTCTTCATAGAACCATTCAACTTCAGCTTCTTCAGCATTACTGGTTGGGGCATAGACTTGGAGTACTGTGATATTGAATGATTTGCCTTGGAGACGAACAGAGATCATTCTGTCGTTTTTGAGATTGCATCCAAGTACTGTATTTCAGACTCTTGTTGACCATAATGGCTACTCCGTTTCTTTTAAGGGAATCCTGCCTGCAGTAGTATATATAATGGTCATCTGAGTTAAATTCACCCATTCCAGTCCATTTTGGTTTGCTGATTCCTAGAATCTCAATGTTCACTCTTGTCATCTCCTGTTTGACCACTTCTGATTTGCCTTGATTCATGGACCTAACATCCCAGGATCCTATGCAATATTGCTCTTTACAGCATTGGACCTTGCTTCTATCACCAGTCACATCCACAACTGGGTATTGTTTTTGCTTTGGCTACATCCCTTCATTCTTTCTGGAGTTATTTCTCCGCTGATCTCCAGCAGCATATTGGGAAACTACCGACCTGGGGAGTTCCTCTTTCTATGCCTATCATTTTGCCTTTTCATACTGTTCATGGAGTTCTCAAGGCAAGAATACTGAAGTGGTTTGCCATTCCCTTCTCCAGTGGACCACATTCTGTCAGACTTCTCCACCATGACCCGCCTGTCTTGGGTGGCCCCACAGGGCATGGCTTAAGTTCATTGAGTTAGACAAGGCTGTGATCCTAGTGTGATTAGATTGAGTAGTTTTCTGTGATTATGGTTTCAGTGTGTCTGCCCTCCAATGCCCTCTTGCAACACCTACCATCTTACTTGGGTTTCTCTTACCTTGGACGTGGAGTATCTCTTCACGGCTGCTCCAGCAAAGCACAGTCACTGCTCCTTACCTTGGAGGAGGGGTATCTCCTCACCACCACCCCTCCTGACCTGGAATGTGGAATAGCTCCTCTAGGCCCTCCTGTGCCCGGGCAGCCAATGCTCCTTGGACGTGGGGTTGCTCCTCCTGGCTCCCGTCCCTGGCCTCGGGCATGGGGTAGCTCCTCTTGGCTGCCACCTCTTGGGCATGGGGTCCTCCCTGCTTCTGCCCCTGATCTCGGACATGGGGTAGCTCCTCTCAGCCATGCTTGTGTGCCGTTGCACTCGTTAGTAGTTCTGAATAGGTATCTGAGATCTCCCATGTACTCACAGGTGTATTGAGTGTTCTCTTCTGTTTTCTTCCATGGTTTGACTCATGAGTAGTGAACCCAGAAGTCATGTCCTGGTACCTTGACTGCTGTGGGGGTAGAAAGTATTACAGGATAGGGTCCGTTCCATGTGGACTGGAGTTGAGCCTTTGGGGACCCATCTTTCCAGACTTTAATTAGGACTTGTGTCCCTGGAGCATACAGTGGTGACTCCTTAGAATCTTTTGGGTCCTGGTTCACACCCCACAAGCATATATCCTGTTGGAATTGCCCAATGGCCATCGTATAAGACTGGAGGATCTGAACCTCTGGATCTAGGAAGAGGTCATTGACATAAATAAAAGGTCTCCCATATAGCATCTAATAAGGACTAAGACCAATTTGTTCTTTAGGGGCAATACGGGTGTGGAGGAGAGCCATTGGTAAAGTCTCCTTCCATCCAAGGGAGGTCTCCTGGGATATCTTTTTTATAGCTGATTTTAAGAATTGGTTGGCTCTTTCTACTTTTCCTGAAGACTGAGGCCTCCAGGCACAATGGAGATAAGTAATGCCCAATGCTTTAGAGACCCCTTGGGTGACCTTAGAAGTAAATGATGTCCCATTGACACTTTGTAATGACCTGGGCAGACCAAATATTGGAATGATTTCATGGAGTAGTTTTTTTTACCACCTCTTCAGCCTTCTCAGTCCAGGTGGGAAAGCCTTCAATCCATCTTGTGAATGTATCTATCATGACTAATAGGTATTTATACCCTTGAGAAACTGGCATCTGGGTGAAGTCCATCTGCCAATCCTCTCCTGGGTAGGTCCCACATCATTGGACAGGCTGGGCCAGCTGGGGTCTTCGAGCTCCTTGGGGGTTGTTTAATTGGCAAGTGGGACAAGAGGAGACCACTTGCCTTATAGTTGTTTGGACACTTGTTCCTCTGAAGGACCTTTCTAGTAATCTTTGGAGGCCCTTTTCCCCTAAATGAGTGGTGGCATGTAAGGAGTTAACCAGCTTCCATTGGAGGTCCCAAGGCAGAAAAAGGAGCCCTTCCTTTTGGAAGCATCCCATATGATCTTCTTAAAAGCCCTCACTCTTAGCTTTAAGAGTCTCACCTTCAGTATATGAAGGAGTTTCTGGCAAATTAGTCTGTGGAACTTGGATGGCAAACCCTATTATGTCATGGTTCTGTAATACTGCTCTCTTAGCTGCCTGATCAGCTGCTTGGTTCCCTTGAGCCACTTCATGTTCCCTTTTTGATGTCCTTTACAGTGGGAAACTGAAACTTCAGTGGGCAGATGGACTGCCTCCAAGAGTCTAAGAATTTGATCACCATATTTGGGGACCTTTGGGTGATCAAGTGGCCCCTTTCTTTCCAAATAGCAGCATGTGCATGTAGCACCAGAAAAGCATACCTGGAGTCAGTGTAAATGGCTTTTTTTTTTTTTTCCTTTTCCCAACTCTAAAGCTCAAGTCAGGGCTATGAGCTCAGCTAATTGGGCTGAAGTACCTGGTGGCAGAGGCTTAGCCTCTATGGTCTCAACATTGGAGACTACTGCATATCCGGCTCTTCTTTTTCCATCCAAGACAAAGCTGCTTCCATCAGTGTACCAGATTTCCTCAGGATTGGTCAGAGGATCGTCCAACAATCCCTCTTGGGGTTTTGTCCAGTGGTCCAAGGTTTCTAGACAAGAGTGAAAGGGGAGAGAACTCTTGGGGGTAGGCAGGAGGGTGGCTGGGTTAAGAACCTCACAAGGGGATATAGTGAGGCCTGGATTTTCCAACAGCACTACTTGATATCTGAGGATTCTTTGATCAGACATCCATAAATGGCCTCCCCCATTTAGGAGTTGTTTTACTTGGTGGCTGGTAAAAAATAGTTAGTTTGCCCCCAAAGGAGAGTTTTAAAGCATCTTCTGTCATGATTGCAATAGCTGCAAGATTTCGAAGGCAGGGGGGCCAGCCTCGGGCAGTTGGATTGAGCCTCTTGGATAGGTAAGCTACAGGCTGAGGCTCAGATCCCAACCTTTGAGTTTACACTCCCAAGGCTATTCCCTCTCTTTCATGAACATAAAGTTATAATGCTTTTTCTGGGTCTGGCAACCTCAAGGCAGGTGTCTGAGTTAAGGCCTGTTTTAGTGTAGCATCTGCCTTCTTTTGAGGAATTCCCCACATCAGTGGGATTGAATCATCCCGTCCCTTTAAGCTTTCATATAAGGGCTGGGCAATTAGACCATAGTTGGGTATCCAGGTTCTAAAATACCTAGTTAGCCCCAGGAAAGCTATCAGTTGTTTTCAAGTCATGGGGGAGGACAACTGGAGGTTTCCTTGTACCCGATCAGAGGACAACACCCTGGACCCATGTGTAATCAGAACTCCCAGGTAAGTGACCTTTGTTTCGACAGTCTGTGCCTTAGCACAGGAGACTTTACATTCCCTTTCTGCCAAAAAGTTTAGAACTTGAGTTACATGTTGTTGGGCATTTTTCTCATCTGGAGAGCAGATTAGTAGGTCATCTACCTAATGTAATATTTTCCCATTAGGTCTCAACTCCGGATCTAGGAGATCTCAGCTAAGGGCCTGTCCAAACAGATGAGGGCTATCTCTAAACACCTGAGGTAATACTGTCCAAGTCATCTGTTGATGTTTTTCTCCTGGGGCCTCTCACTCAAAGGCAAAAAGATATTGGGATTCTTTAGCCAGTGGTATGCAAAAAAAAAAAAAAAAAAGCATCGTTGAGATCCAAGACTGTAAACCAGTTGACACTGGGTGGGATTTCTCCCAAGATTACATAGGGATTGTGTATTGTGAGATGGAGGGGGACTACAGTTTCATTTATGATCCAAAGGTCTTGAACCATTTGCTAGGTTCCATCCTTTTTCTTTACTGAGAGGATTGGGGTGTTGCATGGAGAATTGGTGGGGACCAATAGCCCACAAGCATGGAATTTATTTATTAAAAGCTGTAGTTCCTCCCAAGCCTCTCTTCTGAGGGGATATTGTTTCTGGTTAGGAAACTGAGTCGGATCTCAGAGGACAATGATGACCAGTTCAGCTTGGTGGGCTCTTCCAGGAATCCCTTGGTCCCACACCTGGGGGTTAATTTTGTCCTCCCATAGTTTTTGGTCCATTTCTATTGGAGAAGGTGTAATGGATTCTTCAGTAGTTACCAGAAGCTCTAGGGCTCTAGGGGCTGAAAAGCTTCCCATCACAAGGGTGGTCCCCAGTTTATTCAGTATATCTCTTACCAATAAGGGGGTAGGACACTCAGGGACCACTAGAAACTGGTGGGAAAATGTTTGTCCACTCCAGAAACAAAGAAGTGCTTGGGTGAATCTTGTAGTAGTTGTTTTTCCTGTAGCACCCAAAATGGTTCAGGTTTAAGGAGGAGAAGGCTCTGGAGTAGGAGATCAAGAGAGAGTAGGTAGCCCCCGTGTCAACCAAGAAATTCTAGGACCTACCTGCCACATCCAGTTACACTCTTGGCTCCAGCCCAGTGATGGTTATCTGTGACAGGCCGCCTGGCTGGAGACGGCCACTTCATTCCTGTTGAACTATCATGAAGGAAGGCTTGGCATTTGACCTTGAGGCTATTGGGTCCCAAGGGCAGAGTGCCGCCCAGTGTCCCAGTTGGTGGCATTTTTAGCAAGCCATTTTAGGAGACTTGTCATCATTTGGACGCTCTTTGGCCCAGTGCTCTGCCTGTCTACAGATTAGGCATTTGCCTCTTGCCTTGTCCTTTAAGGAGTCGGCATTAGTCAAAGTCTTTATTATTGTCAAAGCAGCAGATGCTTTTCTGGAACTCTCTTACTTTTTCTATGATCCAATGGACGTTGGTAATTTGATCTCTGGTACCTCTGCCTTTTCTAAACCCAACTTGAACTTTTGGAAGTTGTCTGTTCATGAACTGTTGAAGCCTAGTTGGGGAATTTTGAATATTACTTTGCTATCATGTGAGATGAGTGCAATTGGGTGCTAATTTGAACCTTCTTTGGCATTGCCTTTCTTTGGGACTGGAATGAAAACCGACCTTTTCCAGTCCTGTGGCCACTGTTAAGTTTTCCAAATTTGCTGGCATATTGAGTGTAGTACTTTCACAGCATCCTCTTTTAGGATTTGAAATAGCTCACCTGGAATTACATCACCTCCACTAGCATTCTTCCACTAGCTTTGTTCATAGTGATACTTCTTAAGGCTCACTTGACTTCACGAAATTCCAGGATGTCTGGCTCTAGGGGAGTGATCATACCACTGTGGTTATCTGGGTTGTGAAGATATTTTTTGTAGTTTTTCCATATATTGTTGCCACCTCTTCTTAATATTTTCTGCTTCTGTAAGGTCTATACCATTTCTTTCCTTTATTGTGCCCGTCTTTGCATGAAATGTTCCCTTGCTTTCTCTGATTTTCTTGAAGAGATCTCTAGTCTTTCCCATTCTAATGTTTCCCTCTATTTCTTTACATTGATCATGTAGGAAGACTTTCTTATCTCTCCTTGCTCTTTTTTGAAACTTTGCATTCAGATGGGTATATCTTTCCCTGTGTCTTTCACTTCTCTTTTTTTCCTGGCTATTTGTAAGGCCTCTTCAGACAACCATTTTGCCTTTTTGCATTTCTTTTTCTTGGGGATGGTTTTGATCATGGCATCCTGTACAATGTTATGAAGTCCATACTTCTTCAGGCACTCTATGAGATTTAATTCCTTGAATCTATTTGTCACTTCTATTGTAAAATTGTAAGGGATTTGATTTAGGTCATACCTGAATGGTCTAGTGATTTTCCCTACTTTCTTCAATTTAAGCTTGAATTTTGCAATAAGGAGTTCATGATCTGAGCCACAGTCAGCTCCTCTCTTGTTTTTCCCAACTCTATAGAGCTTTTCCATTTTCCATTGTAAAGAATGTAGTAAATCTGATTTCGGTATTGGTCATCTGGTGATGTTCATGTATAGAGTCATCTCTTGTGTTGTTGGAAGAGGGTGATTGCTATGACCATTGCGTTCTCTTAACAAAACTGTGTTAGCCTTTGCCCTGCTTCATTCTGTACTCCAAGGCCAAATTTGCCTGTTACTCCAAGTATCTCTTGATTCCTACTTTTGTATTCCAGTCCCCTATGAGTTTTAGAAGATCTTGTGGGTTTTCATAGAACCATTCAACTTCAGCTTCTTCAGCTTTCTTGGTTGGTGCATAGACCTGGATTACTGTGATACTGAATAGCTTTCATTGGAAACAAATAAAGATTACTCTGTCATTTTTGAGATTACACCCATGTACTGCATTTTGGACTCTTTTGTTGACTATGAGGGCTACTCTGTTCCTTCTAAGGGATTCTTGCCCACAGTAGTAGATGTGTGGTCATCTGAATTAAACTCGCCCATTCTGATCCATTTTAGTTCACTGATTGCTAAAATTTTGATGTTCACCCTTGCCAACTCCTGCTTGATCACTTCCAATTTACCTTGATTTATGGACATAACATTCCAGTTTCTTATGCAATATTGTTCTTTACAGCATTGGACTTTATTTCCATCACCAGTCACATCCACAATAGGTCCTTGTTTGTATTCGTTTACTTCTTTGGAATGTATCACTTTATAAAACAATAGAGAGATATTAAGGACTTTGAAGGAGAGATAAGTATTATTTTACTTAACTACTTCTTATTTTTATATATTAAAATATGATTGATATACAATATTATGTTATTGTCAAGTGTATAATGTATTTATTCAACATTTACATGCATTATGAAATGGTCACCAGTATAAGTTGAATAACCATCTGTTACCATACAAAATTATTATCATATTATTCATTATATTTCTTATGCTGCATAGCACATCCTATTGATTTATCTTTTCAATAACTGGAAGCTTTTACTTCTTAATCCCCTTCACTCTTTTCACCCAACCTTTCACATCCCTCCCTTCTGCTAACTACCAATTTGCTTTCTGGATCTGCAGTCTTTTTCTGTTTTGTTTTGTTTACTCATTTGTTTTATGTCTTAGATTACACATATTAGTGAGATCACATGGTATTTTCTTTGTCTTATTTCACTTAGCATTATACACTATATGCCCATGCATGTTGTGACAAATGGTAAGATTTCATTATTTTTATGGCTTGTTTACATTTATGTTTACATTTACATTTATAGATCACATCTTCTTTATCCATTTATCTATCAGTGGACACTAAGGTTGTTTCCATGTCTTGGCTATTGTAAACAATTCTGCACTGAACATGAGGGTACGTATATATTTTTTAAAATTAGCCTTTTTGTGTTTTTCAGACAAGAAGTCAGAAGTGGAATTGTTGGATCATAGGGTGGTTTGGAGCTTCCCAGGTGGCACTAGAGGTAAAGAACTCTTCTGCCTATGTGGAAGATGCAAGAGACAGGACATGGGCTTGATCCCTGGGTTGGGAAGATCCCCTCAAGTAGGAAATGGCAACCTGTTCCAGTGATCTTGCCTGGAAAATCCCATGGACAGAGGGGCTTGGCGGGTTACAGTTCATTGAGCTGCAAAGAGTTGGACATGCTGATCTACTCAGCACAGATATGATAGTTATATTTTCAAAGTTTTGAGGAACCTCCATACTGTTTTCCATAGAGGCTTCACCAATTTACATTCCTACCAAGAGTACACAGAGCTTCTTTTTTCTCCATACCCTCACCAACACTTGTTACTTGTTGCCTTTCTGATGTGAGGTAATATGTCATTGTGGTTTTCATTTTCATTCCCCTGACAGCTAGTGATACTGAACATCTATTCACATCCATTGGCCATTTTTATATCTTTTTTGGAGAAATATCTCTTCTGATTCTTTGTCCATTTTTAAATTATATTTTTATTCAGTTATATGATTTTTTTACATAATTTTGTTATTAATCCCTTATCAGATGTGTCATTTGTAAATATTTCCTCCTATTCAAAACATTGCCTTTTCATTTTTTGATGGTTTCCTTTCTCTTCAAGAAAATCAGAGATTCTAAGGGAACATTTCATGCAAAGATGAGCTCAATAAAAGACAGAAATGATCTGGACCTAAGAGAAGCAGAAGATATTAAGAAGAGGTGGCAAGAATACACAGAAGAACTGTACAAAAAAAGATCTTCAAGACCCAGATAATCAGGATGGTGTGATCACTAATCTAGAGACAGAAATCCTGGAATGTGAAGTCAAGTGGGCCTTGGAAAGCATCGCTACGAATAAAGCTAGTGGAGGTGATGGAATTCCAGTTGAGCTATTTCAAATCCTGAAAGATGATGCTGTGAAAGTGCTTCACTCAATATGCCAGCAAATATGGAAAACTTGGCAGTGGTCACAGGACTGGAAAAGGTCAGTTTTCATTCCAATTCCAAAGAAAGGCAATGCCAGAGAATGCTCCAACTACCGCACAATTGCACTCATCTCACATGCTAGTAAAGTAATGCTCAAAATTCTCCAAGCCAGTCTTCAGCAATACGTGAACCGTGAACTCCCTGATGTTCAAGCTGGTTTTAGAAAAGGCAGAGGAACCAGAGATCAAATCGCCAACATCCACTGGATCATGGAAAAAGCAAGAGAGTTCCAGAAACACATCTACTTCTGCTTTATTGACTATGCCAAGCCTTTGACTGTGTGGATCACAATAAACTGGGGAAAATTCTGAAAGAGATGGGAATACCAGACCACCTGACCTGCCTTTTGAAAAATCTGTATGCAGGTCAGGAAGCAACAGTTAGAACTGGACATGGAACAACAGACTGGTTCCAAATAGGAAAAGGAGTACATCAAGGCTGTATATTGTCACCCTGCTTATTTAACTGAAATGCAGAGTACATCATGAGAAACGCTGGACTGGAAGAAACACAAGCTGGAATCAGAATTGCCAGGAGAAATATCAATAACCTCAGATATGCAGATGACACCAGCCTTATGGCAGAAAGTGAAGAGGAACTAAAAAGCCTCTTGATGAAAGTGAAAGCGGAGAGTGAAAAAGTTGGCTTAAAGCTCAGCATTCAGAAAACGAAGATCATGGAATCAGGTCCCATCACTTCAAGGGAAATAGATGGGGAAACAGTGGAAAGAGTGTCAGACTTTATTTTGGGGGCTCCAAAATCACTGCAGATGGTGACTGCAGCCATGAAATTAAAAGACGCTTACTCCTTGGAAGAAAAGTTATGTCCAACCTAGATAGTATATTCAAAAGCAGAGGCATTACTTTGCCGACTAAGGTCCATCTAGTCAAGGCTATGATTTTTCCTTTGGTCATGTATGAATATGAGAGTTGGACTGTGAAGAAGGCTGAGCACCAAAGAATTGATGCTTTTGAACTGTGGTGTTGGAGAAGACTCTTGAGAGTCCCTTGGACTGCAAGGAGATCCAACCAGTCCATTCTGAAGGAGATCAGCCCTGGGATTTCTTTGGAAGGAATGATGATAAAGCTGAAACTCCAGTACTTTGGACACCTCATGTGAAGAGTTGACTCATTGGAAAAGACTCTGATGCTGGGAGGGATTAGGGGCAGGAGGAGAAGGGGACGACCGAGGATGAGATGGCTGGATGGCATCACTGACTCGATAGACATGAGTCTGAGTGAACTCCAGGAGTTGGTGATGGACAAGGAGGCCTGGCATGCTGCGATTCATGGGGTCGCAAAGAGTCGGACACGACTGAGTAGCTGAACTGAACTGAACTTTGTTGTAAAAAAAGCTTTTTAATTTGGCATTGCTCATTTGTTTATCTTTGTTTTTGTTCCTCTTGTCTGAAGTGACAGATTCAAGAAATTCATTTCTAATACCGATGTGCATACTGCCTATATTGTCTCCTAGAAGTTATGTGGTATCACATCTTGTATAAAAGTTTTTAATCTATTTTGAGTTCATTTTCTTATATTGTATAAGAAAATGGTCTAGCTTCATTTTTGCATGTAGCTGTCCAGTTTTCCCAACACCAATTTTGAAGAGGCTGTCCTTCCTCTATTGCATATTCTTTCCTCTTATCCATCCCCTCTTTGATATTGAATAAAACCTATTTCCATTCCATTTAGAAGGCTTGAAAAATATTTAAAGCATCATATAGAGCACAAAACAGAACAAGCAGGCATTCAAGAAGCTATGGCTCCTTTAAAATTTAACTTTTAAGTGTCAGAAACAAAAGTTGCTTTGTTACTGGTCCCTTCATTAATTTAATCTAAAATCTTGATTAATGTGACAACTAACCTGTAATTACAAGCAGTGCATCTAAAGTTTCTGAGCTATTAGTGGTGCCACCTGCAACTTGGCACCTGCCATCTACCTCCACAAGGATTAAATTGTGAGCTGCTATACCTGTTGACCTTCAACACTCCCTGAAAATAGTTCAGTGTGGAGATCAGAATTGAGGAGGCACTCTGTGCTCTGGAAAAAACTGTCAGGTCTTCAGATAGTTAGATGTTCAGGAGCCAGTTTTATGAGCCCAGCTCTTGTATCCCATCATGGGCTTTCCTGGTGGCTCAGACATTAAAGAATCTGTCTGCAATTCCAGAGACCTGGGGTCGAATCCTGGATTGGAAAGATCCTCTGGAGGAGGGCATGGCATCTCACTCCAGTATACTTGCCTGGAGAATCCCCATGGACAGAGGAGCCTGGTGGGCTACAGTCCAAAGGATTGCAAAGAGTTGGACACAACTGAGTGACTAAGCACAACACAGCACAACTCTTGTATCTCATATCTAGAAAAGCATTAAAATCCTTCATGGTGACATCTGTCCCTTGTGACTAGCAGTAATCTTCAAGAGACTAGCAGAAATCTTCTGCAAAAAAAAATGTGCTTTTTTGAGAGAATGCTTTTCTCTCAAATCATCCCATCCTTGCCTTCTCTCACTGAGTCCAAAAGTCTGTTCTTTACATCTGTGTCTCCTTTGCTGCTGTAGGATCGTTGATACCATCTTTAAAAATTCCATATATATGTGTTAACATGCAGTATTTGTCTTTCTCTTTATGACTGACTTCATTCTGTATAATAGGGTGCCATATGTAAAATAGATGACCAGTGCATGAAGCAGGACACCCAAAGCTGGTGCTCAGGGACAACCCAGAGGGATGCGGTGGGGAGGGTTCAGAATATGGGGGGGACACATGTATACCTGCGGCCAATTCAAGATGATGTATGGCAAAAACCATCACAATATTATAAAGTAATTATCCTCCAATTAAAATGTACAAATTAATTTAAAAATATGTGTTTGATTGCATGTGCTGCACTCAATATGCCAGCAAATTTGGAAAACTCAGCAGGGGCCACAGGACTGGAAACGGTCAGTTTTCATTCCAATCCCAAAGAAAGGTAATGCCAAAGAATGTTCAAACTACCAGACAATTGCACTCATTTCACACACTAGTAAAGCAATGCTCAAAATTCTCCAAGCCAGGCTTCATTCAGCAATACGTGAACCGTGAAATTTGAGAGGTTCAAACTGGTTTTAGAAAAGGCAGAGGAACCAGAGATCAAATTGACAACATCCTCTGGATCGTGGAAAAAGCAAGAGAGTTCCAGAAAAACATCTATTTCTGCTTTATTAACTATGCCAAAGCCTTTGACTGTGGATCACAATAAACTGTGGAAGATCCTGAAAGAGATGGGAATACCAGACCACCCGACCTGCCTCTTGAGAAACCTATATGCAGGCCAGGAAGCAACAGTTAGAACTGGACATGGAACAACAGACTGGTTCCAAATAGGAAAAGGAGTACGTCAAGGCTGTATATTGTCTCCCTGCTTATTTAACTTATATGCAGAGTACATCATCAGAAATGCTGGACTGGAAGAAACACAAGCTGGAATCAAGATTGCCAGGAGAAATATCAATATCCTCAGATATGCAGATGACACCACCCTTATGGCAGAAAGCGAAGAGGAACTCAAAAGCCTCTTGATGAAAGTGAAAGAGGAGATTGGAAAAGTTGGCTTAAAGTTCAACATACAGAAAACGAAGATCATGGCATCTGGTCCCACCACTTCATGGGAATAGATGGGGAAACAGTGGAAACAGTGTCAGACTTTTTTGGAGGGGGGCTCCAAAATCACTGCAAATGGTGATTGCAGCCATGAAATTAGAAGACGCTTATGCCTTGGAAAGAAAGCTATGACCAACCTAGATAGCATATTAAAAAGCAGAGACGTTACTTTACTGACTAAGGTCCATCTAGTCAAGGCTATGTTTTTTTCTGTGGTCATGTATGGATGTGAGAGTTGGACTGTGAAGAAAGCTGAGTGCTGAAGAATTGATGCTTTTGAACTGGCGTGTTGGAGAAGACTCTTGAGAATCCCTTGGGCTGCAAGGAGATCTGACCAGTCCATTCTAAAGGAGATCAGTCTTGGGTGTTCTTTTGAAGGAATGATGCTAAAGCTGAAACTCCAGTACTTTGGCCACCTCAGGCGAAGAGTTGACTCATTGGAAAAGACCCTGATGCTGGGAGAGATTGGAGGCAGGAGGAAAAGGGGACGACAGAGGATGAGATGGCTGGATGGCATCACAGACTTGATGGACATGAGTCTGAGTGAACTCCGGGAGTTGGTGATGGACAGGGAGGCCTGGCGTGCTGCAATTCATGGGGTCGCAAAGAGTTGGAAACAACTGAGCAACTGAACTGAACTGAACTGACTCCTCCTTCACCAAAATCACATACCTCCTGACTTTTCTCCTCTGCCTCTTTGGGCCAATTTCTCAGAGCTGTCTGAAATGCTGTCTCTTAGGTTATTGTCCTTATTTTGCCCCAAATAAAATTTAGCTCACAACTGTTAACATATGTGAATAGGTAGACAATGGGAATTTGCTGTATGTCTCAGGAAATTCAAATGGGGCCTCTGTAATAACCTAGAAGAGTGGGAAAGAGATTCAGAGGGAGGAGGCATATGTATTCATATAGTTAATCCATGTTGATGTATGACAGAAACCAAACCGATATTGTAAACCAATTATCAATCAATTAAAAAAAAATTAGCTCACAACTCTCACGGGTTGTGCATTTTTTTAGTAGACAGAGAGTAAGTTATCATGCAATCCTGAATCACTTTGT
The DNA here is from genome assembly GCA_006410635.1 of Cephalophus harveyi. Classification (NCBI taxonomy): domain Eukaryota; kingdom Metazoa; phylum Chordata; class Mammalia; order Artiodactyla; family Bovidae; genus Cephalophus; species Cephalophus harveyi. The sequence goes on along the minus strand of SJYT01062469.1, from coordinate 61,594 downwards.
TCTGCTCATAATACCCAGCATCCAGGGAGAATGTATTATGATGCTAATATCACAAGAACAGTCTCTTGGAATATTCTTCCAACATATTTGTTCTTCTATTAAGGTGTAAGTATGCCAGGGGAGAGAAATGTTTAAAGGAACTTAGATTTTATATGAGTATTTATTGAGCTGCTGCTACTTATAAGTCATTGTTGTGGAAAAGAGGAAATAAAATGCAAATTTCATGATTTCAGAAAGCTTAACACAATGCTGTCATTCACATATTTAGCTAAAATTGCCTTATTCACATGACCAAATATTTTTTTTTTCAGTTTAGAGAATTCCCAACAATGTTTATCTGTTTTATTTTTCCACTTTGTCCTTTTTCTTTCTCTTTTCATCTTCCAAATCTATTTAGAACTGAAATATTTCAGAATCAGAACTAAGACAAGAAACTTGGTCAAAACCTGCTCACCCAGATTGGAGGAAAATTGATCATTTAGACATTAATCCACCTTTGCAAAATAATGTCATGAGAAGCACATAGATTTTGGAATATAATGTAAGCTTGAATGATGATTCTGCCAATTAAGGGCTTCCTTTGTGGCTCACCTGGTAAAGAATTTGCCTGCAATGAGGGAGACCTTGATTTGATCCCTGGATTGGGAGGATCCCCTAGAGAAAGGAGAGGCTACCCACTTCAGTACTCCGGCCTGGAGAATCCCGTGACTGTATAGTCCATGGTATCACAAAGAGCCAAACACGACTGACCGACTTTCATTTTTCTACCAATTAAATTTTGCATATATAAATTAAACTCTGAACCTCAATTTTTCAATTTTTAAAGTGCTGATAATGATAACTAGCTTATATTTAGGTTGTTAAAGGATTCAATATAATGTATCTAAATCATGTTGCACAGTGACTAAGTAGGAAGCATTACTAGAACATTGTTTTGTTATTCAGTGTACTTATTGAATACACTTATTCAGTGTACTTATTGAGTATCTATTATGTATATCTATTGTGACTCAGTCATGACTCTAGATTCTGGAGAAATAAGTTACTTCAGATCTAGTATTAATTATCTAATCTGAGACAGGTAACTGAAACTTTATTGTTTAAGCATTGATAAGAAGTTAAAAATAATTCTGTAACA
>SJYT01062469.1:42175-57588 GCA_006410635.1 Cephalophus harveyi | reverse complement strand
AACCAGTCCATTCTGAAGGAGATCAACCCTGGGATTTCTTTGGAAGGAATGATGCTAAAGCTGAAACTCCAGTACTTTGGCCACCTCATGCGAAGAGTTGACTCATTGGAAAAGACTCTGATGCTGGGAGGGACTGGGGGCAGGAGGAGAAGGGGACGACCAAGGATGAGATGGCTGGATGGCATCACTGACTCGATGGATGTGAGTCTGAGTGAACTCCGAGAGATGGTGATGAACAGGGAGGCCTGGCGTGCTGCGATTCATGGGGTCGCAAAGAGTCGGACACGACTGAGCAACTGAACTGAACTGAACTGAAGATGAAAATGGCATTAATAATGCCTACCTTCTAGGATGGTTATGATAATTAATCAGTATGTGTAAAGTACTTAATGGTTCATAATGTGTTATAAAAGCATAGCTATTATTGTTGGCTATATAAGAACTATAAGGTAAATATGAATTAAATGGGCTTCCCTTAGTGGCTCAGTGGTAAAGAATCTGCCTGCCAATGCAGGAGATGCATAAGGAGATGCGGGTTCAAACCCTGGGTGAGGAAGGTGCCCTGGAAAAGAACATGGCAACCCACTCCAATATCCTTGCCTGAAAAATTATATGGACAGAGGAGCCTGGTGGGTTACAGGCTCACAAAAAAGTTGGGGTCACAAAAAGAGTTGGACAAGACTTAGTGACTAAACAACAACAACAACATGACTTAACTAAATCCACAACCCTTTGATAAATATCTGATATTAAAGTGGAAAAATAGGAATCTTTTCTGACTATTCCTAATTGGAGAGCAGGTGGGCTTGCGAGGCAGGGGCAGAAAGATATAGAAAATCCTCCTTGAAAATGGGCATAATACTAAGAGGATATCTGATTCAAAGATGATGAGTAGATCCAATGAGAGGATGGTCTTTCAATGGAGTGGTGAGGAGAGTGGAAGAAACATTTATGTGATAGGCCTTGGCACTCAAGAGTAACCATTCAATAAGCCCAGAGATAAGTGCCTACAATGAATTTTACCCTTTTAAAAATAACTTTTTTAAAGTTTTTAAAAATTGAAGTATAGTTGAGTTACAATATTACGTTAGTTTCAGAAGTACAGCATAGTGGTTCTGCATTTTTACAGATGATATTTCATTAAAAGTTATTAAGATAATGACTATAATCTCCTGTACTGTATAATATATCCTTGTTGCTTATCTATTTTATACATTGTCATTTGCATCTCTTAATCCCATACCCCTATATTGTCCCTCTCCTTTCCATTTCCCCACTGGTACCCACTCTCAGGGGAATCTATGGGCCTTTAGCATGAAAATTTTGGTATTTGTTCATTCAATATGCTAAATATTTTTCTATTAGAATGAAGCTGCTAATGATGGAAGTGTTCTAGGAAACAGTTCAGTTCAGTTGGTCACTGGTGTCTGACTCTTTTCAACCACCAGGCCTAGCCTCCCTGTCCATCACCAACTCCCGGAGCTTACTCAAACTCATGCCCATTGTGTCGGATGCTATCCAACCATCTCATCCTCTGTCGTCCCCTTCTCCCCCCACCTTCAATCTTTCCCAGCTTCAGGGTCCTTTCAAATGAGTCAGATATTCGCATCAGGTGGCCAAAGTATTGGAGTTTCAGTTTCAACATCAGTCCTTCCAAAGAATATTCAGGACTGATTTCCTCTAGGATGGACTAGTTGGATCTCCTTGCAGTCCAAGGGACTCCCACACCACAATTCAAAAGCATCAATTCTTTGGCACTCAGCTTTCTTTCTAGTCCAACTCCCACATCCACACATGACTACTGGAAAAACCATAGCCTTGACTAGACGGACCTTTGTTGGCAAAGTAATGTCTCTGCTTTCTAATATGTTGTCTAGGTTGTTCACAAATTTTCTTCCAAGCAATAAGCTTCTTTTAATTTTGTGACTGCAGTCACCATCTGCACTGATTTTGGGGCAAAAAAAAAAATAAAAGTCTGCCACTGTTTCCACTGTTTCCCCATCTATTTGCCATGAAATGATGGGACCAGATGCCATGATTTTAGTTTTCTGAATGTTGAGTTTTAAGCCAAATTTTTCACTCTCCTCTTTCACTTTCATCAAGAGGCTCTTTAAGTGTGGTATCATCTGCATATCTGAAGTTATTGATATTTCCCCTGGCAATCTTGATTCTAGCTTGTGCTTCATCCAGCTCAGCATTTTTCATGATGTACCCTGCATATAAGTTAAATAAGCAGGCTGACAATATACAGCCTTGACACACTCCTTTTCCTATTTGGAACCAGTCTGCTGTTTCATGTCCAGTTCTGACTGTTGCTTCTTGACCTGCATACAAATTTCTCAAGATGCAGGACAGGTGGTCTGGTATTCCCATCTCTTGAAGAATTTTTCAGTCTATTGTGATCCACACATTCAAAGACTTTGGCATAGTCAATAAAACAGAAGCAAATATTTTTCTGGAACTCTCTTGCTTTTTCAGTGAACCTGCAGATGTTGGCAATTTGATCTCTGGTTCTTCTGCCTTTTCTAAAACCAGCTTGAACATCTGGAAGCTCATGGTTCATGTATTGTTGAAGCCTGGCATGGAGAATTTTGAGCATTACTTTACTAGCGTGTGAGATGAGTGCAATTGTGTGGTACTTTGATCATTCTTTGGCATTGCCTTTCTTTGGGATTTCAATGAAAATTCACATTTTCCAGTCCTGTGGCCACTGCTGAATTTTCCAAATTTGCTGGCATATTGAGTGAAGCACTTTCACAGCATCATCTTTTAGGGTTTGAAATAGCTCAACTGGAATCCCATCACTTCCAATAGCTTTGTTTGTAGTGATGCTTCCTAAGGCTCACTTGACTTCACATTCCAGGATGTCTGGCTTTAGGTGAGTAATCACACCATTGTGATTATTTGGGTGGTGAAGATCCTTTTTGTACAGTTATTCTGTGTATTCTTGCCTCTTCTTCTTAATATCTTCTGCTTCTGTTAGGTCCATACCATTTATTTCCTTTATTGACTCTTTCTTTGCATGAAATATTCCCTTCATATCTCTAATTTTCTCTAGTTTTTCCCATTCTATCTCTTTCCTCTATTTCTTTGCATTCATCATTGAGGAAGGCTTTCTTATCTCTCCTTGCTATTCTTTGGAACTCTGCTTTCAAATGTGTATATCTTTCCTTTTCCCCTTTGCTTTTCACTTCTATTCTTTTCACAGCTATTTGTAAGGCCTCCTCAGACAGCCATTTTGCTTTTTTGCATTTCTTTTTCTTAGGGATGATCTTGATCCCTATCTCCTGTTCAATGTCATGAACCTCAGTCCGTAGTTCATCAGGCACTCTATCAGATCTAGTCCCTTAAATCTATTTGTCATTTCTACTGCATAATTGTAAAGGATTTGATTTAGGTCATACCTAAATGGTCTAGTGGTTTCCCTCCTTTCTCCAATTTAAGTCTGAATTTGGCAATAAGGAGTTCATGATCTGAGCCACAATCAGCTCCTGGTCTTGTTCTAGGAAACAACAATGTGTTAAAATTGTGTCATTGTGATAGTCATATATTCATTTTCATTTTCTTTCTGACTTCTACTCTGACTTGAGTGGTTGTCTCCAAAACTGCTGGAAACAGAAAAAGAAAATGACAGAATTTAAAAGCAGCTTAGATTAATATCTTTTGAAATTACATGCTAACCACTAGATTAAATTTTGTTAAATGCTCAGTACTCAATTTTTTCCAAAATGAAAGAGGATAGCAATGATATCCTCAGAATGACATAATTTTAAGTGTGTGTTGGTCAAACTGCTAACATATATTTCATTAGTCTTATATAATAAAACCATAGTTCCAGAGAACCTAAAATATTCCTTCATTTCTCTTTCTCTTTGGCAGAAGTAACTTCACTTGTAACAGTATTTTTCCGTTGATGATTTTGTTGAGGTTTATAGCAATATTGAAAAATCTTACTAAATTCACTTTCAAAACAGAATAAATGGATTAATGTATTTTAACCAAGACTGGTATGACAACAGCTGACATCTAGCAGTTTGTTTTATTTACAATATATTTTAGATTTACTTGAAGTCCTAAATATAGTTGATTTGAATGAATATAATATATAGGAGACTTTTCATTAAAACCAATATTTGACCTAAATGTTAAGACAAAAGCATGTTTTGGCATAACATATATTAAGTTATGAAACTCTAGATATGCAAAGATTTCATCCAAGCAAACAGAAACCTTTTTCAAATATAAAAGAGACATGCAAATAATACCACATTCAACTATATCAGTTGCATGACAGAAGAAAATCAGATCAGTTATCAGTCTTTGCCTAGAAAGGAGTTAGTTGGTTCATGGTTACGCATTTATGGTAAGTTCAGAAGTATCTTACTTTTCCCCAAAGCATCAAATTCAAGATGTCACTAGTCACTAGACTCCATGATTTTTTTCAGTTCCTTAATAGTTTCTGTCTCCACCATAATGACTGTTTAGGTCTGTACTACTTTCCATAAAACTAAAGTTGTTGTCATGGGAATGAATGAATATACATTATGCCATTTTATTGTCTTATTACAAATTTTGCCTTAAGAATGGAATTGTTTTGCCCACTTCTTTCTTGTTGCAATGTTTATTGCCAGAATAAAATACAATAGTTTTGATGCCCAGTTCAGTCTGTGAAAAACTGTAAACATTTAATAGACTCATAAAAACAAACTTCAACCTTTTCAATATTCTGCATTTTAATTGACTGCTCATACTACTTTATCCTTACAGGTTACTGAGACTGTAAACAGGAAGAAAAAGAATGGATGGTGAATCAAACTGATTCAAACGTTGGAAAGTTCGAAGTTATTTTTTCACCTGGGATATATAAGGCTCCACAGTTTCAGGGAAATTTTTCTTGGATTTAATTGGAGATGAATATAGACATAGGATAATGTGATTTTTTTAAGTGATGGTGAGCACAAAGAAGGTATTTAACCCTCTTTTCTAGGAATACTTGCATTATTATAGTGGAGTTACTTTTGAATTCTCTTCTTTAATGAGAATAAGACATATTAATGGTTAAAATGCTTGAGCCAAGAGACTAGCAGTGTAATGTGCCTATGCCTTAGGTTAGGAAATCCTTGCACATATCTGTGCGCAGGCAATTTTCAAAGTCAGTGTGAAAAGATGTTATTGTTTTTCCATGTACTGTGTGAGAATGTTACTAATGGTAGTTGTAATATCAAAGTATATGAATCACTTGCCTCTTTAAAAAACAAATCAGAATAGATTCCAGGTTGTCTTGGTGATATCACTCTTAAGTTCTTGCATTAGAGTTAACATCCAGGGAATTATACATAATCTGCTCATTTAAGTGTCAACTGCCACGTGTATTATAGTGGGGGTAAAGCGCTGAAATTGTAGGTACTAAAAGGGGAATTTTCTTTTCACTCTGTTTAGATACGTTTCAACCATATTGAAACATTTCTTGTATAGAATGTGGAAAATGAGGAGAAATGAACAAAGCAATAAGAGCTAGTATCTAATGAGTACTTCTCATGTGTCAGGAACTAAGGTAAGCATTTAGCATAATAACAACCTTATTAGAATGTGCAATTATTATCATTCTGATTTTACAAATGAGAAAATTAAACACAAGTTAAAAGACTTGTTCAGTGTCCCAGAGGCAGTTAATCTGCAGACTGAGAACTCAACAGCTCAAAATTCAGAATACAAAAAAAAAAAAAAGAAAGAAAAATCTCCAAAAGCAATAGTGACTTTAAAATTCTTGGATGTGGAATGTACTCAATAAATGTTTGTTGAGCTAATGAATAGGCTTTGAGTCATTAAAAACATATCTCCCCAGGAAGTACATACCTAGCTTTTAAAGAATTATCCCTTGTATACCCACTTAATTGCATCATCTTTCTCTGGGTGAATTTGGGGCTGGTTTTGTAAGCAAGGATCTTGCAGGAGAAGATTGTAAACCAAACCAGAAAACATCCCAGGTAGATAACCAGAGTTTCCATAGTTGGAGTTTATGTTTAGAGGCACTACCAGCACCAGAGGGGCTTCCCTGGTGGCTCAGAGGTTAAAGCGTCTGCCTCCAATGTGGGAGACCCGGGTTCGATCCCTCGGTCAGGGAAGATCCCCTGGAGAAGGAAATGGCAATCCACTCCAGTGTTCTTGCCTGGAGAATCCCATGGACGGAGAAGCCTAGTAGGTTACAGTCCATGGGGTCGCAAAGAGTCAGACACGACTGAGCGACTTCACCTCACCTCACCTCACCAGCACCAGAGACAGGAGCCTAATTCTGATTAAAGAAAACTTAGAACAGGCAAGTTTTATTAAGACGTTGCTAACCTCAATACCAAAAAAGAAAAAACAGAAAAAAAAATTAAAGTTTAGATTCATGAAAATTACTGAATGACAAGAATAGAATTAGTACCAACTCTTTTTTTAATAAACTGTGGAAAATTCTGAAAGAGATGGGAATAGCAGACCACCTAACCTGCCTCTTGAGAAATCTGTATGCAGGTCAGGAAGCAACAGTTAGAACTGGACATGGAACAACAGACTGGTTCCAAATAGGAAAAGGAGTCCGTCAAGGCTGTATATTGTCACCCTGCTTTTTTAACTTATATGCAGAGTACATCATGAGAAACGCTGGACTGGAAGAAACACAAGCTGGAATCAAGATTGCCGGGAGAAATATCAATCACCTCAGATATGCAGATGACACCACCCTTATGGCAGAAAGTGAAGAGGAGCTAAAAGGCCTCTTGATGAAAGTGAAAGAGGAGAGTGAAAAAGTTGGCTTAAAGCTCAACATTCAGAAAACGAAGATCATGGCATCTGGTCCCATCACTTCATGGGAAATAGATGGGGAAACAGTGGAAACAGTGCCAGACTTTATTTTTTTGGGCTCCAAAATCACTGCTGATGGTGACTGCAGCCATGAAATTAGAAGACGCTTACTCCTTGGAAGAAAAGTTATGTCCAACCTAGATAGCATTTTCAAAAGCAGAGACATTACTTTGCCGACTAAGGTCCGTCTAGTCAAGGCTATGGTTTTTCCTGTGGTCATGTATGGATGTGAGAGTTGGACTGTGAAGAAGGCTGATCGCCGAAGAATTGATGCTTTTGAAGTGTGGTGTTGGAGAAGACTCTTGAGAGTCCCTTGGACTGCAAGGAGATCCAACCAGTCCATTCTGAAGGAGATCAACCCTGGGATTTCTTTGGAAGGAATGATGCTAAAGCTGAAACTCCAGTACTTTGGCCACCTCATGCGAAGAGTTGACTCATTGGAAAAGACTCTGATGCTGGGAGAGATTGGGGGCGGGAGGAGAAGGGGACGACCAAGGATGAGATGGTTGAATGGCATCACGAACTCGATGGATGTGAGTCTGAGTGAATTCCGGGAGATGGTGATGAACAGGGAGGCCTGGCGTGCTGCGATTCATGGGGTCGCAAAGAGTCGGACACGACTGAGTGACTGAACTGAACTGAACTTTTTTTAATGATAAAAATTGTACCTTTTTAAATTTATTTATTTTAATTGGAGGTTAATTACTTTACAATATTGTATTGGTTTTGCCATACATCAACATGAATCCGCCACAGGTATACACCTGTTCCCCATCCTGAACCCTCCTCCCTCCTCCCTCCCCATACCATCCCTCTGGGTCTCAGTGCACCAGCCCCAAGCATCCAGTTTCATGCATCGAACCTGGACTGGTGATTCATTTTATATATGATATTATACACGTGTCAATGCCATTCTCTTTAATTTGACATTGATCTTTGAGCAGACACTGCACAATTCTGACAGCCAGAGGCATGGAACATGGTCAGCGAAAGCACAAAGAGTTTAGAATAACACATATTTTCCAGTAAATACACAGCTTCTTTGCAGGTAAGTTGATTATTTTTGCTGTGTTTTCCAGGAAATTTAAAACAAAAATGCTTTCATACTATCAGAAGGTAATGATAATATAGCTGGTGATGCTTTTACTAAAAAAGAAAGAGTTGCCATTTATATCACATATTTCATGTCAAAAGAGTTAAAAATGAGCCAGAAAATAAATTGCTTTTTATTGAAGTATTAAGGATCTTTGTCCTAAAAGTACCCTTTAATATATTTAAGACCTATCAAATCCACCTCTCTTCATCTGAACAGCTTGGCCTTTTTACAAAATATGGACTTAAATGTGTGTGGTGTTAGTGGAGGGGTGGGAGGAGTTACTGCCATGATGATTGTAAGCTTAAGAACCATTTCAATGGTTACTTTTAAAACAGTTACTCCAGAGTGTGTCTTATAACTGTGTGTGTGTGTGCTCACATTTGTGTATAATTAGAAGCATTCAAGAGACTGATTTTAAAATTGGTTAGTCTTCTATTTCAGCATTTTTTTTGATATTAGATTCAACCTTTAATTATTTTTTTTTAGCTTTACTTCATTTTTTTAAATTTTATTTTTACTTTATTTACTTTACAATACTGTAAGCATTTTTAACAGATGTGAATAACAATTTTAATTTGAAACATTATTCATCTTAAATGCACAATTACTTTTGAGTATCACTGGTCTTTCATTTACTGAATAGCTTATTTTTCTACAAAACTCTTGAAGACAAATTTAACCAACAATTATCAAATATATATAAATTAACTTTATCTTTTTTTCCTCCTGTAAGACACAAGTGTAAAATGTAAGACTTTATTCTTCTGCAGTGTGAGCCCATATACTTTCATACACTCGTACAGCAATGAATGAGACCCATGGCATATACTGCCCTTCAATTGTGCACAGAACTCCTATTGATATTAATGAGTTTTTGCCTGAACTGACTATAGTCATTTTATGTGGCCTGAAGTGGTCATTTTATTGTGATTTGCATATTAGTTGCTGCAGAGTATAGTATATATATCATTTCTAAACTGCCTAGGGATCTTTACAGAGGAAAGTAGTACATAAATTGAAAAGATTATTACTGTCTTTATTATAAATGCTTTTATTTGTGAGTCTTCTAAATCATGCATAAATACAGTAAAAAGTGCAAAACAGATGTACAGAGAAAACTCCAAGAAATAAAATTATTTTAAATCAGCAATTTTGAAATTATCCACTTGTAGAAGTATTTTTAATCCAGTGAAAACAAGTTAGTTCATTTTCTCATTTGACAGACAACATCAAAGTAGCATATGCAGACGCAGAGAACTAAGGGGGAGAAGCGAAAATAGGACTTGAAATTTCACTCTGGATGAGATTGGGACTCTCAGTGTGAACCTTTTTCTTGAAGTCCCTTCTATACCTACTTCTTTAGTTCTGCCCTAAGGAGGTTAGTGAGGCACACCAAAAAGAGCCCATATCATCCACTAATCCATGTACAGGGATGAAGGGAGAACTCAGAGTGGATGAAAGAGCTACTTTGTAAAGTCACTGCAGTTTCACTTTTAATGTAAAATCTGGAGAAGTTAGGCTTTTCTCTTCCAGGATAAAACATGAAAAATGCAGGTTATTAAGGAAAATATGTTTATCTAGAATTTCAACCCCTCTCACCTTAAAGGCTCAGAATTTTGGGATAAATATTCTTGGCTCCTCTTCCCATGATGAAATAAATTCATTTGTAGAATATTGCTGTTTACTATTGAGAAAGTCAATCCTTATCTGTCAACAGTGCCTATTGTACTTTATTTTGAACATAGCCCTTGATTATTGCAACAAACATTGCAAATTTGACTTTTTTTTTTGTTATTTTTGTAGGCCACCACAGGTTCAAGACAGACCTGTCTTTGATTCTGATCTTTTCTACATGTGTATATACATGCACTTCTGTAGCAATAAAGAAAAAAACTGATGTTAATTAAGCATGAATATTACCAACACCACCACAAGTAGACTGTGAATAGCAAGAGATTTATATATGTGTACGAGTACTGGAGTGGGTTGCCATTGCCTTCTCCGATACACATATATAAATGAATATATATATATATATATATACATCTCTGTGCAACACATCCACTTAGATAGCTTTCTTTCTGCATTTTGGAATCATATGACATTTGAAGTCAAATAAACAGCTGTCCCTGATCCATAGTCTTCTATTTTCTGCGCTTTAAAAATGTGACATCAGGCAGGGATTTTAGCATGTAGGATGTATATGTATCTGATTTTCTGTGCTCAGATTGCAAGTATTAGGGAAGAAATAATCTTTTACCAGATATTCATTCTATATAACAAATCTCTTTTTAATGTTGGTTTAGTGGGGAGATACAGACATTACTTTCCATGCTCACTTTTATAGGAAGTTTTCCATGTTTATGAAAATTGGACAGAGCAAAGATTGGTCTCAGATCTGGTCAAATCTGGGAGGTAATCAGTCACATTATAATGATATTGCCCTGTATGTGAAAAATGACTGGGAAGATGAGAAGCAATCAATATGAAAACGTTTATGACCCCCATTCCTGCCAAGAATCTCTTTTGATATAAAAGACATTGTTTACAAGATGAAAAAGCAAGAGGTCAGTTCAGTGTGTGTGTATCATAGTTTGTGGGAAGTTCACTCAAATTAGTCTTTTTTGACATTATAAATAAAAGCAAATTTTGATAGAGAGTGATTTTGTTGTTGTTGTTTTCAACTGGCTATACCAGAACAGTATGGACATTGAGTAGTTGGAAAGATGAAAAGACCTACTTAATGAGTTGGTCAATGAGTTAACTTATTTCCTGTCTTTGAGCACAGTCTGTTTTCTGTTAAATCACCTTGTCTGTGTGCAAGTGCAGGGATTCAGGGAGGGTGTAGGAAGACGGCGCATGTTTTCAGTTGTATGTGTATATTCACATGTATTTAATACTGTAGTGTTTCCACCACAAGCAAATTGTCCCATGATTCCCTTACAGAGTGAAGCCACCTCATAATAAGGCTGTTTTTATAATTAACAAGCCAAATAATCCTAGAGGAAATCAGTCGTGAATATTCACTGGAAGGATGGATGCTGAAGCTGAAGCTCCAATACTTTGGCCACCTGATGCAAAGAACTGACCCATTGGAAAAGACTCTGATGCTGGGAAAGTTTGAAGGTAGGAGCAGAAGGGGGCGACAGAGGATGAGGTGGTTGGATGGTATCACCTACTAGATGAACATGAGTTTGAGCAAGCTCTGGGAGTTGGTGATGGACTGGGAAGCTGCAGTCCATGGGGTTGCGAAGACTTGGACATGACAGTGACTGAACTGAACTGACTTGGAAAATATCCAAGATGAGCTCATCTTATACTCAATCTCCCTTGATAAGAGAACCCAGTGTTCCAGGTAGTGAGTAAGATAATGTGTGAATAGGTATAAAGTTCTATTAATATAATCATATCTATGAAAGAAAGCATAGTGATCTAATGTATTTTTCACTGGAAAGTGCAAAGGTTTGATTTTGTGGATTCTGCTTACAGGAAAAATAGTCTAGTGTCCTTGTATGTGATCCTTCTGTCTCCACCTTTTTAGAGGTAGCAGAAGTTAACTGGATTTTGTTTTCAAGATTGTATTTCTTTAAATAAGCCTTTCGTTTTGGAAATGTCTCATCAGGAGTGTCCTCGAGAAGAGATACTTTTATTTCATCTTATAAAAAATATCTTAATCGATTTCAAAATATGTTCACACTTCTTAGTGTTTCAAAAGTTAACATCTACAAATGAGTAAGTTGGAGGGTTGTTATTTTTGAAACTAATATTTTAAGACATGCATAAAGAATGTTATATCCTTTTATTTTACAGAATAGATGAGTGGTGTCTATTCACATAGTATTGTTTTGCATTGTTACTTTTTTTTCAAGAATTTTTTGAAAGGGTCACATGTTTGGCTTTTTAAATATCAAGTCATAGAAATAACATTCACAATTCTGAGGTTCTATATGCATCTTTAAAAATATCTGACAGGTAGAAAAACACATTCTTTCCTTTGGAAAACTATCTTTTAACCTCTGACCATTTTCTATTTCTGCATTCTCCCCTTCTTCTCCTCTCTCCTTACTAAAAATATATTTTGTATAAAAACAGAAAATTATGTTTCTACTTATAGCTTATAGACAATTAAATCAACAACAGCATCCTGACTTGGGAATAAAAGAAATATCTGAATGCTAAATATTTCCAAGAGAGCACTGTTTGATTTTATTAAAGAAAAACATAGCTTACGTATTAATTTAGGCAATAGTTTTCCCTACTCTCTTTGTTTTAAAGATAAGAAACCAATTTTCAGGTATAATATTCTCTTCTTTTATTGTTGGAAAGATATGTTGGAATTTAGTATGCATGCAGAAATTTGTTATGTATGCAGAAATTCACAGTCAAACAGATTATCAACCTATGTCTACATACAAATGCATACTTAATTCACATATTTGACTTTGTTTACCTATCTGTAGCACCTAAACAATTATTCTTTTCACATCTACCTCCCCCCATACTCACTTTATTGTCTACTGCTCTAACCAGATAATGGAAATGAAGCATGCTTGCTTTCACACCATTAAATATAGTTAAATACTATTTTTCTTTTTTCACCCATGGATTCTTATTATGGGAGGGAGAGACACTGCTGTGAAGAACTGAAAGAAACTGAGGCTAAAGCTGCTTCTCCTACAAAGGTCTTGGTTTGGAATTGGGTGGTGTCAACCTTAATACAAAGAATATCCCAGGCAGAGGCCCCAACATCCCCTGAATTTTAAAGAAAATGTCATGTTAAAGATATAACAAGATTGATAAGGAGGTCATCAGAAAAGCCAACTAGGGCTTAGTTATATATTAAGAGAAAGAAAGGCAGTAAAAGAACCAAGCCTCATAAATACACATAAATATATGCAATCAATAATACATAGTAAAATACTGATAAAATACTGTGTCTATATGTATATATTTATACAAGTATTTCCTGAAATATCTGCTTGTGGCTCCATTAAAAAGTTCAGAATGTACTGCTAGTTGATTTCTGTGCACTTTAATAAGCAAAGGTATAACTTTTTAATCAATTCATAATTGTTCATAGGATGTTGAAAGAGAAAGAAATTAGGTGGTAAGAATGGAAACAGAACCAACAGGTTTAAGACTATGGTTTTTGTGCTTGTAGTTACATCTCTATAAAACCAGTATCATTTATAAAGAGAGATAGGCCTATTAGTATGCATATAACATGTAGAATATCTCATATACAACACTCATATTTGTATGGTGCACTGTGAAATTTAATTTATTAGGCAATCTGAAAAATTATAATAATTATCTATTAAAATAAGTAATTTTGCTCTGTCTAGTGAAAAGACACTTCAGAGTATAAACTGAAGAGGATTTTACTGTTGGAAAATTATAGTTAAATGTCTTTTCTATTACTTTAAAATGCATCTACAGAAATGTTGTATAAGGCATATGTGTACATATAAAGCTTTAAAATATAACTGCTTCTAATTTAGTAAATTATTCCTCAGCCATCACTACAGGTAACTGTCCTTTATTTTATTTAAGGCCTTGTGATAAAACAATAGAGGTGAAATATTATGTATGAGTGAGAAGAAGAGTAATTCACCAAACTTTTACTCCAAATGTCTCCATGTAATCTATTTTTCTTCCCCCCAAACTCACATAGGAATGGACAGAATTCAGCCTTTAATGGGCAATACTAAGTGGACAACAGTTTACCCAAGTTTCTGGGCCCAGGGAAAGCTTAAGAAGGAGAGCACTTCCATTCCTCATCAGAGGAATGGGGGCTCACCTACCAGAAGGGCATCACCAGACAGGAATGAAGAAGAAGAGGAAGTGAGGTTGCTGCAGCTAGGTGAAATGAAAGCCTCAACGAAGGACTGGCTCCAGTTTCATGAAAGGGAGCTCCAGAGAAGGGTCTATCTACTGGACAAGAGAGATGCACACTCCTTTTGTAGAACATTAATAAGATTTCACCTCCTGAAATGAACCCCCTGCCCCACTAGCTTTCCCCAATATTGGGGGTGTGTTTGCATGAATCTGGGTGTGATAATAGGCCATGTTGTGTGAGTGTATAAAAGGCCAAAATTCAGTGAGAGAAAATCAAAATTTAAAAAATGACTAATGATTTCTAACCTGAAGCAAAGCAGATGTGATGCTTATCTGGAACCTGCTCCTATTTAAATGCTTCATTTCACGTACCACACGATAAAAACCAGGAGAAAAAGACAGATTTTTTTTTTTTGAAAAATGTTTTATTTAAACCTTTTAAATCTTTTACAACAATAAAATATTGTGTCAATATAAACCCCTTGACTGAAACCATTCACCTCAAACGTTACAGCAAATTGTTTTGTTTTTGACACCCAACTCATCTTTGAAAGAATTTCCTTCTAATCACAATGCAGAATTTATTGAAAATAAATAATTGCTGGAAACTTCAATAGGCAATTTGAATAAAATAGTTGAAAAAGCAACTCTTAATGAAAATAGTGTTTATTATACATCAGTTACTAAATGAATAAACTAAATGATTTCTCTTTAAATTAATAACTTCAGAAATGTCTTATACAAAACTGTACAATTATAAAGTCGGCAGAAATATTTGGGTTAACTCAGGTTTGAACCAGAGCGCTAACTGCAGAGAAAAAGAAAATCGAAACAAAGAAAACCGTAACAATTGTAAAACATGAACTCCTTGTGGGGAAAAAAAAAAAAATCCCAGAACTAAAACCCAACTACCAACAGAATGTAGAAGCTTAGAAGAAAAAGAAAAAAAAAAAGTCTGGGATTCAAATTAAAACAGGCTCTTTGACCTGCAGCTGGGGGACACACACTGCACCAGTGCCCATGGCCCTGGCAGCCCATACTGCTGTTGCTGCTGCTAAGTCGCTTCAGTCGTGTCCGACTCCGTGCGACCCCATAGACGGCAGCCCACTAGGCTCCTCTGTCCCTGGGATTCTCCAAACAAGATTACTGGAGTGGGTTGCCATTTCCTTCTCCAATCAATGAAAGGGAAAAGTGAAAGTGAAGTCGCTCAGTCCTGCCAGACTCTTAGCGACCCCATGGACTGCAGCCTACCAGGCTCCTATGTCCATGGGATTTTCCAGGCAAGAGTACTGGAGTGGGGTACCATTCCCTTCTCTGCAGCCCATACTAGGGATCCTCAAAAGGGGGCCATAGGCTTTCAGGTCCTTATAGGTAGTGTGAAGCTTTGTCTACCGCAGCTTCCACTGGAGGTCGGGCTAGGCTGCGGCCCAGACTTACCGAGCAAGGTCTGGCTAGCAGGGACTGGGTGCATGGCTGCATGTCTGATCCAGAATGTGTGCTCCTTGGGAATGAGGTGTGCCTGTGGACCTGGCATGTAGACATGACACTAGTAATAAAGCCACAGAAACTGCATGATTTTTGGATCTCTACACAGACCAGTGAGATTTTTTGTAGTTTTTTTTTTTTTTTTTTT
>SJYT01062469.1:9192-42111 GCA_006410635.1 Cephalophus harveyi | reverse complement strand
CATGACACTAGTAATAAAGCCACAGAAACTGCATGATTTTTGGATCTCTACACAGACCAGTGAGATTTTTTGTAGTTTTTTTTTTTTTTTTTTGTAAATAATAATGCGATACACATAGCTATCTATAAACACACACACGTTTGCACGTGCACGCACACACACACACAGACACACACACACAGACAAAAAGATGAAGAGGAAAAAACCCAGCTGCCCAGGAGCTCGCTAGCTCACTCAGTCTTCGTCATGGGCTTACTACCAGCTGTGGTTGTTGGAGGCACAGAGATGGCTCCCCATGGAGTCCACCCAGAGGCAGTGGTATATACACGAGAGGAGGTGGTACGTGGCTAGACCAGAATCCCTGTAAACTTTGTCTATCATTTCACTGACGTTCTGCACAGAGCAGAGAACGCCTGTCCACCACTCCCTCACCACCCCTCCCTGAGGATTTCTCACTCACGGAGAAGGCGGTGAACTGGAGGTGAAACGAACTGGAAAGCGTTGACCCAGTCCCCAGTCCGTCGCCAGCGTGTCCCGGTCAGGTCGTCGTCTCCAGCTAAAGCAATCGCGTATAAAAGCAAAATCCTTTGCCTATAAGGGCTAAAGTAGGGTCGCGCTAGCAGCTGGCCTGGCAAGGCGCGTGGCGGGTGGGGAGCTCGGAGTAAGTGCAGGCATCCCCAGACTTCGGGAGGTGAGGAGCACTTTCCGCTCCTCTTTCGCCTGGCGCCGCAGCGGAATCCTTCTAGGGCATCCAGGTGCACTGTAGAAACCTGTTCCATAGTCGCGGGATGCAGGGCAGAAACCTTCAAAATCTCCTTTCCTCCTGTGTGCTGGTTTGCAAACAGAATCGGCTGCCTATTTTGCCTACCCTAGGAACTCTGTCTCCCGGAAAAAAAAAAAATATATATATATATATATCATATATATATATCTCCAATATCATCAACAACTCTCTCTACTGGATCCTCTCTTCTCCATAAAGATTTGGGATAGGAGATCGGTGGACGTCTCTCTCTCCTTCCATTTCTAAGCAATTAAAAAAACATCAACTCAATGAAGGAATAATAATAATAGCAATAACAATATGAAGTGGTCGATTAGATACAAATCATCTCACAAATATTGTGTACAGTTGTAAAACACCGCAGACATTTAGAAACGCTATAGAAGTTTTTAAAAATGCAAAACTAGCCTATTGTAAAACAGATTTCACCTGAAATACAGCTGCTATAACCAAGGCGCTGAAAGGTTATTCAGAGGCACACATCTGTCTTCCCACCCCCTTCCCCATCCCTACCCCGCCCCCAAGTTACTTGACTCCTTTCTCTTCCTAGAGAGGAGCGACCAAAAATCAAAACAAACAAACCAAAAAAACAAAAAACAACAACAAAACACCTTACTTAAAGTAAATAGCGTATTTGATCAGCAGAAAAGGTTGGAGGGAAGTGTTTTTCTTGACGCAGGGGATATGAGGTCCCTGCCTGGATGCTTAATGCAACTGTGTATCCGCGTTAAGCCTGAATGCCTACGTGTGTTTCTTTTCTTAGCGTAAGTTAGACTCTTCTGTTGGGAAAAGAAAAAAAATTGGAAGGAAGGAGAAAAGAAAAAACAAACAAGAGAGAGAGAGTGAGAGAAATAGCAATAATAAAGCTGGAATTAAAGGAAGAGAGTGGAAGAGAAAGAGAAATCCGCGCTGCTCCCCGTGCGGCCGGCAGCTTCCTGGCTTCCTGCAGTCAGAGATCAGGGCAGGACGTGTCTGTTTTCACCGTGTGCGTGTGCGAATAAACCTCATGTGGCTGCTGATCCCCTGGTGGAGTCATTCTTTTCTCTTTCTGTCTTCGATTACAGAACCAGACACGCACCACTTCTTTCTCCAACTGGAGGCTGTCTGCTAGCGAGGAAATCTCCTGCGCCGCAGGCTTCGGACATTTGAGGAAATGCGTCTCCAGTACGCCCTTGACACTCACCTCGATAGAGGTTCGCTTCTTCCGTTTGCGACCCTGTGCTGCGATCTTGTCAATGCTGGTCGGGCTCCCTGTGGATGAATCAGCCTCTTCCAGCCACTTGTTCAGCAGCGGCTTCAGCTTGCACATGTTCTTGAAGCTCAGTTGTAAGGCCTCGAACCTGCAGATGGTGGTCTGCGAAAACACGTTGCCATACAATGTGCCCAGCGCCAGCCCCACGTCAGCCTGCGTGAAGCCCAACTTGATTCTTCTTTGTTTGAACTGTTTGGCAAACTGTTCCAATTCATCCGAGGTTGGTGTCTCCTCGTCCGAATGGTCCAAGCAGTGATGCGAACCTAGGTCGCCGTGCTCTGGGGCTTCCCGCAGCACTGGATGTAAGCTCTGAGCTGAGGCAGAGGCCGGCGGTGGAGTGAGCCCCCCGTGCTCTAGCATGCCGCTCACCGTGAAGCCAGGCTGCGAGTACACATTAAGGGGTTGGCTGCTCGACGTGATGGACGGATTCGGAGCTGGGCTCGCTCCCCAGGCATTCGGATGGTTAGTGTGCGGAGAGTGGTGGGAGACATGCGGCGAGCGATGATGGATGATCGCGCCCAACTGTAGGTCTTCACGTGCAGGCTTCACGTCTTGCTGTTCCAGGGGGCTGGTGGCCAGTGTGGAGGACCATGGCCCTCCATCGCTCAGACTGGTTACCCAATGATGCCCGAGGGGATGCCCATTGCTAGGAACTCCCTGCAAGTAATCACTTTGGAGAAGTTTCTGAGGGTTTCGGAAAGGACTCCCCTGCTGCATGCCCGCAGAGTCCGCATGGACTAGAGAGCTGGAAGTGAGAATGCTGTA
Source organism: Cephalophus harveyi (assembly GCA_006410635.1). Lineage (NCBI taxonomy): Eukaryota > Metazoa > Chordata > Mammalia > Artiodactyla > Bovidae > Cephalophus > Cephalophus harveyi. The sequence goes on along the minus strand of SJYT01062469.1, from coordinate 39,310 downwards.
GGGATTCGAGGCAGCTGTGGCCATGGTCGGTGAGGATCCCCTACTAGTTATAATGTGGCAAAGGGAGCAGCTTCAGTCTTTGACATCTACTGTGCGGGGAGCCAAAGCAGCGAGAGCGAGTTACCGGCATCCGCTGAGGCCAATTGCATCGCGTCTTGACCTGGCCTGCCACGAACTCCACCAATAGCGGAGCGAGAGGCCGAGCTAGCTTTCCAAATTAGGCGGGCAAAGCTTGAGAGTTTCGGTGAGACCCAAGCAGGAAGTGAATCAATCTTTTGGCTCCATTGGCTGCCTGGCGCTGAGTGGCAGGAGCTTATTTGGTTGACCCTTCCCCCAACCTCCCCCCACTCTTGTACTTCAGGGATGTTTGTAGAGGAGCGGGAAGGATGAGAGGGAGTGTGTGCGTGTATGTGTGTGTGTGGTGCGGGATATGATTTTAGAACTCTTTTAGGTTTAGATTAACCCAAATAAAGAAGAATATTAAGAAAACAATATAACCAGTTTAAATGCCATCCAGATCTTAGCGGATATGGATTTTTCTCAGATAAATTTGGCATTCTGGGTTAATTGGGTGCCAGAGAGTGAAAAACAAAACCCGACTCTAGGCTTTGAGCAAAGGAACATCTTCGGTATGACCCTAAATCTAGTATCGAAGCCCATGACCCCAATAAGAAATATTTCAATGCGTTTAATTTCATTTTTCATTTATAAGAAACTCGATACCAAGTAAAAAAGCATCTAAGAAAAAGATGCTCAAAATCTTCTGGAAAACAAACAACAAAAACACGTTGATTTAAGGCATGAAGCACTGGAAAATTCCGAGAAAGTAAAATTTAATGTGATACTAGCAAAAATCAGTTATTTTGAAATTTTTCTCCCAATTTAGTTGGTTAATTAGTAGATTTGCTTTTTTTTACTGCTCCGCTCCGTGTCAGCTCCCATCACAGGTCTCACAATTTTTGTCAGAGGCAACTCTTGCTGAAGAGGGTAACCCTCCTACGCATTCACCCCAGACACACTGAGAGCCTTTCCACTCCCAGTAGGTACACAGGCGAATGTTCCTGACTACCAGCGCCCAGTGTTGTCCCTTAGGAAAATTGTTTTTAACACACACATCTTCAAACCACCCCGAATCCCACACAAATTGAAGAAAATGGAAATCATTTAGTGCCCCCTGGAAATTCAGAGAGAGAGAGGTGGCTGGTGGTCTGTTTGGCGTTAAGTATCCCTTCAAGCTTGAATTTACTTTCAGATTGGGAAGACGGGGCTGTTTTTACATTTTAGTTAGAGGAAAATAGAGGAAAGACTTGTACTCCACCTAAGCTTTTATAAGTTAGGGAAAGAGAAGTCTATGTGCTCCACAGCCCAGTGCAAAGGTATTGCTTGCAAGCAGAGTACGGTGAAATGCAAAGATTTTAGATTTGCTCTAGCTAAGAAAAGGCAACATCAACATCGGATACCTAGCATGATCTTTGAAGTTAAAAAATGACCTTTCATTGCATAATTTTGGAGATAACCTAGTTGCATAATTATATTTGCACTTGCAGATGACAGCATCAGAGTTCCCTTATTGGTTTAAAATTCCATTAAATATATTGCAAGAACTCCTAGGCTAAGCTTGATTTAAATTTGCATACATTTTCATATATTTAGCAGAAATAAAAGAAGGCTTGCAGCTACCAGAAAGTCATCAAGGCATTAGTTTCTCTAAGAAGACAGATCTGAAGAAAATGCAAGAAAACGAGAAAAAATATCAACAAGGTGAGCTTATTCTGCCATTCCTTTATGTAGCTATAGAGTGTATATTTCCTGTAAAATGAGTAATTTCTTATGATAGCGCAGAGCAGTAAGAGCTTATGTTAGGAAATATGAACAGTGTCTATTATGCAAGAAAGACTGGCATCTGGTTGAGATCTATTTCTTTCTTTCTCTTTCTCTTAAAAAAAGGATAAACACTTGTAATTATTGACAGAGAGGATCATTTGCCATCTTCCCCCTCCTCCTCCCCCACTGAAATTGTGTTTTCATTTGCTGGTGTCCTATTATAAAAGTTTATCTGCTTTTAACCTAGAAATTGATTTTCCCTCCCTCCCTTTCCTTTCCTTTCCCTTCCCTTTTCTTTCCTTCCTCTACCCTCTGCTCCCCTCCCCTCCTCTCCTCTACTTTCATCTTCTCTTTCTGCCCAGGAATGTCATTTCTTTACTACCAATCGTGTATATTTTCCTTTGCAAGAATTCAATTTCATTTGTGCCTAAAATTTTGCTTCATGAAGAAGAAATAGCTTTATAAAATTAAACAAAATAAAAGTTTTCAGGCATTCTGTTAGACTGCCTGTTCAAGGATCCATTTGCCAGTCTGAGTGGGTTCAGTTTAGAAGTCAGAGGGAAACGCATTGAAGAAACCATAGGGACAAAAAGTTCATGATCATTTCCAGGTTGTTGTGGATTCTCCACCCCCACAATCACAGCTGTGTTTAGTGAAAGAGTTTCAAATCTTAGCCTGGTCATTCTAGGAATTAAAGCAATTATCAACTGATAAGACTTTTGCATGAAGAAGAAGGGGGACCTCTTTCAATTCTGACTTGCTTGAGTTCTTACAATCTACCTTCCTCTTGCCAGTGGCTTCTGTTCTGGGAGAAGGGGTTTGACCAGAAGTGCAAAAGTAGTTCAGATCTTTTGCCCCGAGGCTGGTTGAGGGGGGAGGTGTCAAGGACGTGGGCATCTGCACCCAGCGACAGGTTTTTCCACACTGTTGCTTTGCAGTGTTTGAATACAAGAATAACTTCTGTCAAGAGGAAAATAAAACGATGTTAGTTGTCTTTCTATTTCCATTATTTCCTTTCCTTTTTCTTTCTTCCTTCGTTTTAATAATTAGTTCCCATGAATATAGATACTGTTTATTGAATTCAGATGGAAACATGTCCTTTAGCAGTTAAGACAGAATTTCTTTCACACAAGATGGCAAGGTTCTTTGTTTTTGAAGAAAATATCTGCATATAGTCAAATCTTCTTCCTGTTCTATCTAATCTACTGGAGAGGTTTCCTTCACCCTCTCCTGTCAGTCTAACTTCCCAAGTGTAACAGATGCCGCTCTCAAGCGCTCCTTTCTGCGGCTTCTCTTTATTCAGCCTTGCATATTTCTCCCCATGATCTGGGTTTCCATAGAGAGAGGAATAAAAGGGGGGACCATGGTCACAAATCCCCTGCCCCATGCGAAATAAAAGAGCCTCATTCAATAGAGAACCTTGTCTGGACATGGGAGAAAAATAAGTCCATGCGAAGCTACTGTTGCAAAGAGCTGGTAACTTATTTTTCGTAGACTTCATTTTACCTTAAACTGAAAATTTACCACTGGTAAACCTGTTCACTTGGATAGCTGGGATAAATACACAGCTTGGTGCTCTTCTCACAGAGATCTTGAAGTCCACTGCCAGATCCTTGGATCTGATTTACCCCACCCCCTCCAGAGCTATGGTTTGAATATAATAATGGCTGTGAACCCTGCTAGACTAGGGCAGCTAAAAGTCACCCTAGAGAAGAGCCAGACTTAGAATTGGAGGAATTGTAATTTTGGCAAGTCTACACACCTATCTCCAGCAAGGCAACACAGGTTTCGATTACCATACCTGGCCAGGACACGGCACCAACTTCATTCAACCTAGGATTGCCTTCATACCCAAACTCACCAGGCCACCCTACCTATCATTTTGCTGGTTTTTAAAAGGGCAAATCAGTTAATTTTCAAAAACAAGCCAGATCAGCTTGATTTACTTGTACTCATTTATCTGTAATGTGGGGGTTCACAGTGACTTTCTTCTCTCACAAGATTTAAGGATATAAAACAATTCCTGAAAGACTTCACAGACCCCATGCCCACCCCCTTCCCTTTCTAAGTAAGGAAGGACTCACAAAAGAAATTAAGCAGATTAAGGTAGTTCAGATTGCCTGTTCCTGTGGAAGCATCCAAGTGTGGTTATGGCTGGGAAGCCTGTGCCCAGGCTGGTTCAGAATGTGCCCTGGCCATGGAAATTCTACCCCTTGTAGATTTCATATTTCAGTGTAGATTATGAAGTGTTTTCGTCATCAGTACAAATTGGAAAAGGGGAGATTATCTGGGGCTAGAGCTGGTTGAGACTGAGGACAGGGTTAAGGAAAGAAGTCCAAATGGCCCGATTTGAATGTGTATAATGCAGACTGGAGCTCCAGATGGTAGGACATAGTACATACACATGACCAAAAATTGAAAACTTTACTTTCAACATAAATTCACTTTGGAAACAGGGACAGTTAGACTGGGCTTGGTGGGGAGAAGTACAAATATTCTTGTTACAACCAGGGAGCTCCTGAGGGATGGATAACAGTTGAACAGCCTCTTCAAAGCAACAGAGAAAGAAACCTTTTCCCTGATGTCTGTACACTAAGCTCCTGAGACATTCTCAATGTGAGACACAGCTGCTCTTCAAAGCACCAGTTTACTGCAGCTGCTCTCATAGTTCTTATTGTTATTGTTGTTGTTCTTCTTGGCAAACTGCATGGGGAAGGAGGTAAGGGGCTTTTAATATTCTGAGGGAGAATTTTTTAAAAATTAGATGGCATTAGCAGACATGAGCCAATACTGATTCAAGCTCAACTAGTTCATTTTTAAAAGATCTCTGTTGGCATTCCTTGAACATGAAGAAAAGGATATTTAGAGAAAAGGAGAAAGGGAAAGGATGGAGTGACAACATACAGCAAATGTCGCAGCAGAAACAAGGTTATTTATAAAATATAATACTCATCACAATCTTCAAGAATGCTAGTCATTTACTAGCAAAATCGACTGTCACTGGGGCAACTGCTGAAGTATCTTGTGGCTGGGGCAAAGACAGGAGGGTTAGAAGATAGATAGGGACAATAGAGACCCGGTACTGGCGCCCACCAGTGCTACTGCGTAGGCAAGGTCGAGCTGATCCTTTCTTAGTTTCTCTTCCGAGTTTACAGTTTATTTCTTCCCTTGGCATTGCCAGATTTTACAGCATCCCAGGGAAAGAACTCTATAGGGACAGAGCTATTGTGCAATATTCTATGTGACTATCATTTTTCCCAGTACTAGGATTTAGGGTGTCTAGAAATCATTATGGGTATTTGCCAGTCACATTTTTTTGTACTACAAATAAAGACTAGTTTCTAAGAGTCCAGTTAATTGTTTTTTAAAAAATACAGATCCAATGTGGAATTACCTCCGTATTTGTGTGTGTGTGTGTGTGTGTGTGTGTGTCTGTCGGTCTGTATGTCTCTCTCTCTATAGTGAAGTCGCAGAGTGCTTATAAATTGTGGTGGTTTGTAATTTTTTTATGTTTACTTTTTTTTTTTCTTAAAACAGAAGTGGTAGGAGCATTTAAAAAGAAAAAAAATAGTTTCAGCTGTGTAATTGATCTTGTACAGATCTAGTAGAGATGATCTATTCCTTTAAACTCTGTGTGTGTGTATATATATATATATACGAATATATACACACATGCATATATATATATATAGGACACGTCAATAAGTCCATCTAGTTGAACATTAGAGGCTGTTTATAAATCTGTTAGTTATAATCTGTTAGTTATAAATCTGTTAGTTATAATCTCTGTTAGTTAATAGAGCAGCCCCAAATTGCAATTCACTTCCTTCTTCATGGACAGATTAAGGTTTTAACATACAAAATTCTAAGAATGCTCCTCTGGTTTCATTCATAACTGAGGTTGTGTTTTCCCTGCATGTGTGTCTCACTTCTTTAGTTAATAGTATTTATTTGAAGTGGCTAGCATTCTGTGTCCCCCCTACCTACCCTGTGAAGTGATTGAACTATGGAAACTTGATTATAGATTGAAATATGGGGTCCTTCTAAGAAAAGGCTTTTAGTAAGTAATCAGTTGAGTATTGGGGGTTAATGTTACCATTTTTGGGGTCCCATGACGAGCAAGAATCTATATCATATTTGAAAGTAAGCAAACGACCAGATTTAACTTCCTATCATTTACTCAGAAATTTCCCAGAGGGATTTGGTTGGGAAACAGGCTGATGATTGAGAGAAAGATTTATTAAAAAGTATTTTAAAATCAAGTATTATATATCAAATATAAATATATAATTAATACATGAGAGAGAAGTGTTTGGGGAATAGTCCACTTTACGAAGACTTTTGGGGAACTCATTTTTTACAAGAATATAAGAGCTTCCTCTGTTGTGATTGCTGTGCTAGTTCTCTGGGAGGGGTTTTAATTTCCTGAATACTCTTAAAAATCTGCATATCCTGTAACTTTCCTTAGGGCCACTTTTTTGCATTTTGCCCCTGTCTCCACTGGGGGAATCAATTTGGCTTGCCTGCTTGGGAAAGAGATCTATTTGATCTAGTATTTCAGTTTCTAGGTGCTTATGGATTCATGCCATTGTGTGTGTGTGTGTAAATTTTATATCCAAGAAGTTTTTGAAAATTTTTTTTCAGTGTTCAAGTGCTCAGGAGGCCAGCAAAATAACTCAGCCCTTACCAGGTCTTTCCTCTGGATCTGCTCCCTAGACCACAACTCTGCAGCTAGTCCACTGTCAATTCTGGTGTTGTTATGAACCCAAGTCCCTTAGCTCCAACTTGCAGAGAGTCAGAGCCATAGAGAATCAAACAGCTGTCCCAAAGTCCTGAACAAGATCTTGGTGGGAGGGGACATGATCTGGGGAGCAACAGTATTCCTCACCTCCGAGAGGTAGCCTGGCTAAAATGCTTGGGTGAAACCCAGCGGCTTGACCTGCTTTAGCCTCTGAAATACATCCTGAATAGAGATGGTTGGACCAGGACAGGGGTGGGGTCATTCAACTGGGAGATTCTTGTTAAGCTAAGTTGGTAGATGAAAATTCCTTGAGCTGAATGGGTCCTATTCTGACAATCGAGCAGCTGTCGAGAGGGGCTTATTTTGCCAGCTTCTTGGCTTGAACTGTCCTGCTCTCCCCAGGTTCTCATCCTCTATTTGGAACAGGTTTCATAGGAAGGAGGAGGGTGAACTTCCCAGGTCTGAAGTGGAGGGAGGTGGCCAGGATCTAGAAAAGCCGGTGCCAGGGCAGCTGTGTGAGCTGTGTGATACTGGGGGCCAGCAGGCAATTAATTTTGGGGGGTCCCCTGGACCTAGGCTGAGCATCCTTGTCCCTTGGTTCCTTGCTCTGTGGGCCTCTTAAACATTTCTAAGCCCCGTGTCTCCCTCTCTAGGCCTGAACAAAGGTAAGATGATTAAGGTAACCCTTTCTTTGGAGGTACAACCCAGCCCCCTTACTGCCAGACACTTTATGTTATCAGAATTCTGCCTCAGTGACACTCTCCCTTGGAGGTGTGCTTAGGAAAGCAACCACCCCATGATTCTTCTTGTGTGTGTATGTGTTGGGGGTGATAGTCACCTTAAAATATTTTATCCAGGCATGAAAATGTTAACTCAGATCATATTGAGGGCATCAGGGTTTAAGCCTCCCTAATCCTCTTTAAAAAGAGCAAATTTCCTGTTTATAACAATTGACAAGGGCAAGAGAAACAAGCTTCTAAGGAAATACACTTTGGGCAATCTAAATAACACTAATTTTTTTCTTTTACATCCTAAACATTTCTCTTAATATACTCAAATCATTGAGGTTATCTCATTTGCCCCACTTACCTTCTTTTACTACTTGTACTTTCTGAGAGAGATTGAGGTTCTTGTTTTCAGTTAAACTATAATTCAATCATATATGCTCTCATCTTTACCTTTAGATGCAATATTTCCCTAGGTGCTTGATGTAAACATTAGATATGCACTCCCCCTTAAATGGATCACATATACCTTGTGTGTGTGTGTGTGTGTGTGTGTGTGTGTGTGTGTGTGTATGTGTGTGTGTGTGAGAGAGAGAGAGAGATTACATGGCTGAACTTTACATATTGAAGAACAAACTTATTTGAATGTAAATTGACTTCAAAAATGACCTGAACTCTGTATCTCTGTGTATGGATCTGAACTTTGCAGAAGCTGTCTTAGAACTGTAGAAGTTTGATTTTCTTTTAACTTTTAGTGGACAGCTTTGTAGAAAACTGAAATTTGTCCTTTATAAACACCCACATTATTGATGGAGAGAAGCATTTGATTTCTTCCTCTTTTATGCCCTTCAAATTTAAGAATTGCATTTTCAAACACATCCTTATGTTTTCAATATTATTGAGGAGTCTGCAAAGTTTTCTAAAAAGATGGAAAATAAGTCACATCACACAAATAGAAACATTTTGGTAAAGATATGCTTTTTTTTTCCTGAGATTTTGCTACTAAAAATATAGACAAAACTTTCTTAAAACACTTCTAGTAAGATGATGTCTTGCATTATAAATTTACTCTTCTCTTTACATGTCTTTAGAGCAAGTCTCATCCCAGAAAACCAGATTTAAAACTCTATTTAATTATCCACCCTACCATATTTTAAAAGGTGTCATGTCTGTGCATGCTATGAAAGGAAATCAAAATATAGTTACTGGAAATTGTGGGGAAATGGTAGAACAATGCAATGAAGTTTAGAGTAGAAAGAAGTGTACTGAACTTTTTAATAACCTTTAAACATTCTTTACAAACTCTTCCAAATACTTTTTTGGAAATAAAAATTATCTCTGCCATGTACAACATATAAAAAATAACTGTGTCTTTATGGGATAAATGCTTACTTTTGGAGGTGATTATTGAAAGTAAACAATGATCATAAATAAGCTAGCTCTGATGAATGATTTCTGATAAGCATTAAATGCCCCTAGCTTACATAATTATAGCTGGACACTCTATTTTCAAATATGTATGAGTGTTTCTGGCTTGGTGGATCTGCAAACTGCTTTGAAATGACCAGTTGTGTGTAAGTATATTTCAAGTAAACCCAGTAAATTGAGATCATTCTCTATCAGTTCAATTTATGTTTTATAGTTAGTTTAGCATTCTGATTTGATTATCATAGTAATGTGAATTGCCTACAGCGGCTGATGATACAGCTTTAATTCTGTTTTAAAGGTCATGTAAACATGTGCCTGTAACATAAGGAATGGAAATTCAATTCCCTTTTAATGCTTCCTCACATTTATTCCACAACTTTCACAGAGAAAATTAGCAAGATTTAATATAAAACTATTTTAATGTTATGATTTCATTAAAATCCTTTTTCAATATTTTACTTTTCCTTTTGCAGGGCAAAGAAGTCTTCCTCCACTTTGCAGTGCATAGCTTATGCAACATACATTACTCATACTGGAGGCAGAAAAATATTTCTGTCAAGATCTTTTCACTTTTCCAGTGCTTTTTACTAATAAAGAACTGAGAATTTCATTTCAGTCTCTCTATAGCTTTGGGTAAAAAGGACACAAAGCAAACTAGATCATCTAACCACATTTCAGATTGCAGTGGAGAGAATGAGAATATTATGCACATGTTTAGAAGCCTCTAGTCAAAGGCAGTTTTATAATCTGAAGATATGATCAAAACTGAACTGTGGAAAGCATATCATTAAGAAAAAAAATATATTTAAAATAGAGTTGACACACAAGAATGCTTTGGTTGTTCCAGTTAATATAAAAGCATACAAATTATGTCTTCAAATTTCTATGACTTAAATATTGATGGTTAGGCAGAGTTGTGTTTTACATTGCCTTTTAAAATATATGAAGACCTTGAGATTAAGGCAACATTTTGTTAATAGATTACAGTAAAGCTTTTGAAAATGTGCTTTAAGAAATTGAATAAATCTTTACAAAACAGGCAATTGTTAGTGTCAAGAAATAGTAATGCAGGGTGTAAGGGAGGTGAGTATGTAAACATACAGGTTGAAATAAGTGTAAAGCTTTACTTCATTCTTCTGGTGATGCCATTGTGCTCTTTAGCTTATATTTCTTCTCATATTAGCTCTAAGCTAAAATTTATTTACACTGAAATTAAGCTGGAGATAATGTTTTCAAATATCTTTCTCTTTAAACTGAATTGATCAATTGATAGAAGCGGTAAAAACAAAATAGAAAGTATATGTACATCTACTGATTAATTAGCATATTTTAACACAACAAAAATATAATTTAAAAAATGCATAAATGAAGGTTGAATGTCACCAGTCTTAAATGCAGTTTCCTTTGCTACGAGGAACAATGATTCAAAAAATTTAAATTCAAATTTGGAAGACAATTGCAGTTCTAGTGTAGGAAATGTTTTGTTCTGTGTTTATGTTTTAAAATTGTGTTGCAGTGGAGCGGTGTGATGTTTGTGAGCTCCCAGCATGACATACTGGAGCCAGGGCCAGAAGGTTCAGAAGATGATGGTGCAGCCCATCAATCTCATCTTCAGATACTTGCAAAATAAATCTCAGATTCAGGTGTGGCTTTATGAGCAAGTGAATATTCGGATAGAGGGCTGTATCATTGGTTTTGATGAGTATATGAACCTTGTATTAGATGATGCAGAAGAGATAACATTCTAAAACAAAATCAAGAAAACAACTGGATTGGATCATGCTAAAAGGAGATAACATTACTCTGCTCCAAATTGTCTCCAACAAGAAGTGATCAGTGAAGTGAGAAATCGTTTGGTAATACAGTTGGTTTTTTAGGTGTCCTTTGTTAGAGATATAATTCTAAAAAAAGTAATCATATTGTTGTGCTTACCCTTATGTTATTACCAGACGACAATAAATGCTGTGGGACTGTTTTTATCAAAATAAAAAATAAATAAATAAAATTGTGTTCCAGGTGAATAATCATGAATGCCCATAGGGGAAAAGAGCTATGGGCATGAAAATCTTAGGTGTGGATCTAAGTGGTTAATTTTTAAAAATTTTGCCTCTGGTTTTCAGCTTACACTTTCAAGAACTTCCTTTATTTTTTCTTTTTCTTGGTGGCAGGAATTCAACATACAAAGTTTATATGTAAAGCCTGAAAAAATTGCTACATAGTCATGAACGCTTTGAACTCTAACAATATAATACTGCAAAGACAATTGATTGATGATAAAAATCAGTATGAAAGGAGACTACTTTCTGTGATTTGGTCCTCCGGCCTTATGTCAGTATATCAAAATTGAAATTGCATGAAGATGAATTTTCTTTTTGTTATTTTTACATTATCTCGTGCTGTGCTATGCTTAGTCGCTCAGTCGTGTGCAACTCTTTGCGACCCTGTGGACTGTAGCCAGCCAGGCTCCTCTCTCCATGGAGCATCTCCAGGTAGGAATCCTGGAAGTGTGTTGCCATGCCCTCCTCCAGGGGACCTTCCCAACGCAGGAATTGAACCCAGGTCTTTCACATTGCAGGAAGATCCTTTACCATCTGAGCCACAATTTTAGTGTTGTACAAATGTTCTTAGAATAAAAACTACAACTGGGAAAGCTGTATTACAGACAAATTGTAAAAATTCCCATTGTGATTTGCTTTTGATAGGAGACCTTTAGTTACATGACTATTTACTTGCTTAAGGAAATGTAAATTGTACAATGGGGACCTCTCTGGCAGTCCAGAGGTTAAGACGCTGCACTCCCAATGCAGGGGGCATGGATTCAATCTCTTGTTGTGGGAACTTGGTGCTGTAGCCAAGAAAAAAAAAAAAAGACCAATAAAACAATATTAAAAATAAAAAAATAATTCTACAATGATGAAAGCCCTACATTTTTCTTGTTGGAATTTTCACTCTGAGCAATATATTCTAATGAGAAAATTTTTAGTTTTTCCTCTGGACTTAACAGTTTATGGACCTTGTTCACAAAATTGCTGCTTTAAACAGAAATGAACAGCACAGAAATAGAACTCCAAATCTAGATGACTGCATGGTCTATGTGTTCTGTCTGAACTGAATGTCCATTACTGACTCACTTGGTTGTATGCATCTGATGTCACCTTAGCTAGGAGATATTGCATCCACAGGTGTCAATTTCAATATAAGTACACATTTTCCTTTGATGGTGCTGTCAAAAAGATAGAGATACTTCTCACAGTTGAAAATTAGCTATTTTATAACTTCATGCTCTTTCACCAGAAGAGAGAAATTTTTTTCTTGTGTGAGTAGTGTGTATCTCAGATGCTTTTCTTGGAGTAGTTGCACTAAAAATAACAATTAAAAATGGAGAAAAAACCCAAACTTTGAATTTACATCTAATCCAAGCATACTGCAATCCACTTATTAGAGAGTTAGTGGCCATGCTTCTTCAATTGCATTCATACATACACATATTTGAAAACAAACTGCTTTTTAATGCAGTTAAAACTGCACCATCATTTATTTTCAGATTCTTCTCAATTTCAGCATATTTCCACAATTTTCTAATATCCTATAGTTTTCCTCATGAGCAATGACATCTATTTGTATTGTAAGGATCAGTGATTTGAACACAGACAGGTTATACAGAAACAATTGTGGCTGATTATATTAATATTGCCCTTATCAGTAAGTACAAATATTAAGATGTTTAAGTAACTTTGTTAAATTAAACATGACATTACAAAATATGTGTCTCTTGTCAAATCACTACTTTATATAATAATATAGATGAAAATTCTTTATTATACCTGTTTAGAGAAAGTTTACATATTTACTTAAAATCAACTTCATTATAACAACTGAGGGAAATACAATGTGTTTGAAACAATGAGCCACAATTCAATAGTTCCTAATAATGTATGTTCTTGTATGTTCTACTGTGTGTTTTTCTTCGTTATCTTCTTATATCTGAAGTTCTATTTCCACCCCCCTTCCCTCCGTCCCTTGTATTTGATCATTTCTCTAAGTCCCTTGGCTGAACCAATTTCTTTTCATGCAGAGGATAAAAAGAGAAAAACTTCAAAGTAGGTTCAGGTAATTAACAGCTGAGGGGAATATAATCTAAACCATAGGCCCTGCTTTGCACCCAGGCTGACTCTCTGAGCCAGCCGGCAAGGGAGTGCCTTTTCCCTATAGCATCTAAATCTGCTTCCTCTGAACAGCATTGCCAGGCCTCCAGTTATCACATCTGCATTTCAAACACCATGACTCTGGCATTAATTATTAATTAGCCTACAGTCACCCTAGAGGATTCAAGTTCCAGTCTGCACATACTTATTCATTGACCTCTATCTTAGTTTTTGTTGGGGAAAAAAATCAGTAGACTACTTAATAATTTCCTTTCTCTCAGACCTCTGTTCTATTTTCATGGAGGGGAAACAGTATATATTCCAATTGAGAATAATCACATAGTGGCCCCCAAATTTGTTTACAGTAAAATGTTTTGTCAAATGTTGAGAGGCAAAGAAAGAATGAAATGATTTATAGACACTATTGAGCATTGAAATGTACTTTTAAATATTCAACACTAACTGACTGTAGTTTCCTCAAATTTGAAGATATGGTCATTGGTAAAAGCTGTATATTTCTTAGTTCTTAATGAGAACAACTGCAGAACTTGTAAACTAAATTTCACCCTTGAAAAATATATGCATATGATCATCTATCAAAAATATAGATGCATATGATGGCAAGGAATGTCTAAAAAATTAAAGATACAAAAATAGTTTTTAAAAAGGTAGATATTCTAATTTTGGTTTATTCCAAATAGAAATCTAAAGATATTCACTTATCATCAAGAAATATTTCAATATATAAATTATTATGCTCTTTGTAACAAGCCTTGGGCCTAAATATGGAAGCCTTTACAGAATAGAATTTAATTGACCTGAGCTGAGAGTTAAGCAGACCCAAGTATGTATCTCAGACCCATCACTTAATAAGTGGCCTTAATCCCATATCATTTCTGAGATTCTGACTACCCCTTAGGAAAATGAGGATAGCATTAAAACCTACTTCATGGAATTGTTATAAGAATTAAATGACATAATGCATACAAAATCCTCATCATAGTACCTGACATATGTTAATACTCAGTGTTAACTATATTAGTAAATAATTGCTCTATTATCTTACTGTGAGCTTTCTATAGTTTGTCTAAATTTGGCTTTATTTAAATATCAGTTCCACACTGCATGTCTTTGCCAATATGGAGTTTTTGAACAGCCATGTATGTATATGAGCCCTGTTATACTACTCAAAAACTACTATCACTAGTCCCCTAATACCACTCTCATGCCATCATAATTACCTGCTTCTGCACCCCAAATAATGTTTTCTTGCTTTGTATTGTGACATTTATTCTGGAATCTAGTCATCACTGATGAAAACCTCTCCTCTTAATATAAGAACCCCTGTGGGTTTTCCCAAATATTTTAGCTTCTATCCTTGGCATGAGGGGTCTCCTCTGGAACCACTGCACCTGTATGCTGTTTCCTTTCTGTGGAATTCATCCAGAAATCCTTTTTCAGGGAAACTGTGACAAAAGTAAGATTTGAGCATAAATCTTGCTATTTCTGGACTTCCTCTAGTGGTGAAAAACAAACAAAAAACCTGCCTGCCAATACAGAAGACATAAGAGATGAGGGTTCAGTCCCTGTGTTGGGAAGATCCCCTGGAGGAAGGCACTGCATCCTACTCCAGTATTCTTGTCTGGAAAATCTCATGGACAGAGGAGCCTGGAGTGCTACAGTCCAGGGTCACAAAGAGTTGGACACTACTGAAGCATCTTAGCACACATACACTTACTATCTGCCAAGACTAAATCTGTTTCTAATACTGAAGTGGAAAGAGATGGTGTCTTGTTTTGAGTTTAAATTCAGAAATCCTGTTCTATACAAAGTTATAAATAATAGTTAAAGCCTGGTACTATAAACACTCTGTAATGTTTAGATTGTTTTGTTTTTTTTTTGTATAGAAAAAGTGTGTTTTTATTAAAGATTTATGTATTTACAATTTCTTATTTTACCATGGTTTTCATTGTTACCATTAACACTGGCAGAAAATTAGTCAGATTCGCTGAGGTGAGAATGTCAACTTACCTGAGCAGATAATGCTATTAAAGTGAATTTTAAACACATACCACAGGTGCAGGTATAGAGAATGAGCAAAAATCATCACCTAAATAATAATTGTACCAGGTAAAAAATTAATGGTTAGTCAATCAGTTTCCTAGTGGAATAGAACTTTATGTCAAATCTTGCTACATTTCTCATTTTTTGGTTGTTGTTGTTCAGATGCTAAATCGTGTTCTACTCTTTTCTACCTGATGGACTGCAGCAAACCAGGCTTCCCTGTCCTCCACTATCTCCCAGAGTTTATTCAAACTTATATCCATTGCATCGGTGATGCCATCCAAACATCTCATCCTCTATTGTTCCCATCTCCTTCTGCCATCAATCTTTCCCAGCGTCAGGTTCTTTTCAAATGAGTCAGATCTTCACATCAAGTGACCAAATATTGGAACTTCACTTTCAGCATTAGAGCATCCAATGAATATTCAGGGTTGATTTTCTTTAAAATTAATTGGTTTGATCTCCTTGATATCCAAGGGACTCTCAAGAGTCTTCTCCAAACCACATTTCAAAGGCATCAATTCTTTGGTGCTCAGTTTTCTTTATGGTCCAACTTTAACATCTGCGTATGACTAATGGAAAAACCATAGAACCCAAGAAAATAAAATCTGCCACTGTTTCCATTTCCCTTCCATCTATTTGCCGCAGAGTGATGGTACCAGATGCCATGATGTTAGTTTTTTGAACACTGAGTTTTAAGCCAGCTTTTTCTCTTTCTTATTTCACCTTCATTAAGAGGCTCTTTAGATCCTCTTCGCTCTCTGCCATTAAGGTGGTATCATATGCATATCTGAGGTTGTTGATATTTCTCCCCACAATCTTAATTCCAGCTTTCGATTCATCCAGCCCAGCATTTCACATGCTGTACTCTGCATAGAAATTAAATAAGCAGGGTGACAATATACATCCTTGACGTGCTCCATTCCCAATTTTGAACCAGTCCATTGTTCCATGTCTGGTTTTAACTGTTGCTTCTTGACCTGCATACAGGTTTCTCAGGAGGCACGTCAGATGGTCTGGTATTCCCATCTCTTTAAGAATTTTCCACCGTTCCTTGTTGTCCACGCAGTCAAAGGCTTTCCTGTAGTCAGTGAGGCAGAAGTAGATGTTTCTCTGGAATTCCTTTGCTCTCTCATGATGGAATGAATGTTCGCAATTTGATCTCTGGTTCTACTATTTTTAAAATACAACTTGTACATCTGGAAGTTCTCAGTTTATGTGCTGTTGAAGCCTAGCTTGAAGGATTTTAACCATTACCTTGTTAACATGTGAAATGAGCACAACTGTATGGTAGTTTGAACATTCTTTGGCATTGCCCTTGTTTGAGATTGGAATGAAAACTGACCTTTTCCAGTTCCCCAATGGCTTAGTAGATAAAGAAACTGCTGGATTCAGGCAGATGCAGTTCCATCCCTGGGTGGGGAAGACCCCCTGAAGGAGGAAATTGCAACCCACTCTGGTACCCTAGTTTTAAAATTCCTGTGAACAGTGAGGCCTGGTGTGCTACAGTCCATGCAGTCACAAGAGTCACACATGACTAAGCATGTGCTGCTGTGGCTTTTGCTGAGTTTTCCAAATTTGCTAGCATATTGAATGCAGCACTTTCACAGCATCATCTTTTAGGATTTGAAATAGCTCAGCTGGAATTCCATCACATCCACAAACTTTGTTCATGGTAATACTTCCTAAGGACCACTTGACTTCACATTCCAGGATGTCTGGCTCTAGGTGAGTGAACACACCATCGTGATTATCGGGGTCATTAAGACCTTTCTTGTACAGATCTTATGTGTATTCTTCCCACCTCTTCTTAATCACTTCTGCTTCTGTTAGATCTTTGCTGTTTCTGTCTTTAATTGTGCCCAATTTTGCATGAAATGTTCCCTTGTTATCTCTAATTTTCTGGAAGAGATCTCAAGTCTTTTCCACTGTATTGTTTTCATTTTTTTTCCCCTGTGTTGCTCACTTAGGAAGTCTTATCTCTCCTTGCTATTCTCTGGAATGCCACATTAAATTGGATATATCTTTCCCTTTCTCCTTTGCCTTTTATTTCTTTTCTCAGCTATTTTTAAAGGCCTCCACAGACAACTGATTTGTTTTCTTGCATTTCTTTATTTCTGGGATGGTTTTGGTCACTGGATCCTATCAGTTCAGTTCAGTTCAGTCACTCAGTCGTGTCCGACTCTTTGCAACCCCATGAATCACAGCACGCCAGGCCTCCCTGTTCATTACCATCTCTCAGAGTTCACTCAGACTCACATCCATCGAGTCCGTGATGCCATCCATCAGCGTTTCTCATGATGTACTCTGCATAGAAGTTAAATAAGCAGGGTGACAATATATAACCTTGACATACTCCTTTTCCTATTTGGAACCAGTCTGTTGCTCCATGTCCAGTTCTAACTGTTGCTTCCTGACCTGCATACAGATTTCTCAAGAGGCAGATCAGGTGGTCTGGTATTCCCATCTTTTTCAGAATTTTCCACAGTTTTTTGTGATCCACACAGTCAAAGGCTTTGGCATAGTCAATAAAGCAGAAGTAGATGTTTTTCTGGAACTCTCTTGCTGTTTCCATGATCCAGCGGATGTTGGCAATTTGATCTCTGGTTCCCCTGCCTTTTCTAAAGCCAGCTTGAACATCAGGGAGTTCACGGTTCACGTATTGCTGAAGCCTGGCTTGGAGGATTTTGAGCATTACTTTACTAGCATGTGAGATGAGTGCAATTGTGCGGTAGTTGGAGCATTCTTTTGCATTGCCTTTGTTGCAAACTTCCATGCATAATTCTTCAGTTCTAATCCCTTGAATCTATTCATCAATTATAAACAATTTCATTTAAGTCATACCTGAATGGCCTAGTGATTTTCCCTACTTTCTTCAATTTAAATCTGAATTTTGAAATAAGGAGTTCATGATCTGAGCCACAGTCAGCTCCAGGTCTTGTTTTTGCTGACTGTATAGAGCTTCTCCATCTTTGGCTGCAAAGAATATAATCAATCTGATTTCGGTATTGACCATCTGGTGATGTCCATGTATAGTGTCATTGGTTGTGTTGCTAGAAGAGTATGTTTGCAATGACCACTGTGTTCTCTTGACAAAACTGTGTTAGCCTTTGCCTTGCTTCATTTTGTGCTCCAAGGCCAAACTTACCTCACTCCAGTTATCTCTTGACTTCCTACTTTTGCATTCCAGTCCCCTATGATGAAAAGGACATTTTTTTTTTTTTTTTTGGTGTTAGTTGTGTAAGGTCTTGTAGGTCTTCATAGAATCCTTCAACTTCAGCTTCTTCAGCATTAGTGGTTGGGGCATAGACTTGGATTACTGTCATATTAAATGGTTTGCCTTGGAAATGAACCAAGATCATTTTATTGTTTTTGAGATTGCACGGCATTTCAGACTTGGTTGTTGACTACAAGGGCTACTGCATTCCTTCTAAGGGATTCTTGCCCACAGTAGTAGATATAATGGTCATCTGAATTAAATTTGCCCATTCCAGTCCATTTTAGTTAATTGATTCCTAAAATTTTGATGTTCAGTCTTACCATCTCCTGTTGACCATATTCAATTTACCTTGATTTATGTACCTAACATTTTGGGTTCCTTTACAATATTGTTCTTTACAGCATCAGACTTTACTTTCACCACCAAGCACATCCACAACTGGGTAACTTTTCCACTTTGGCTCAGCCTCTTCATTCTTTCTGGAGCTATTTGTCTGCTCTTCCCCAGTAGCATATTGGGACCTATTGACGTGGGGATTTCATCTTCCAGTGTCATATCCTTTTGCCTTTTCATACTGTTCAAACTATGCTCAGTATTCAAGGCAAGAATACTGAAGTGGTTTGCCACTCCCTTCTCCAGTGGACATTTTGTCAGAACTCTCCACCATGATCCATTGCTCTTGGGTGGCCCTGCATGGCATGGCTCATAGTTTCACTAAGTTACATAAGGCTGTGATACATATGATCACTTTTGTTAGTTTTCTGTGATTGTGGTTTTCTTTTTGGAGGCCATGGGGTTGTAGTTGTTGCTTCTTCTGTCTTCCCACTGATGCATGAGCATAAGAGGTCTGTGCAACCTTCCTGATGGGAGGGACTGGCTGTGAGGAAAACTGGATCTTACTCTGGTGGGTAGGTCATGCTCAGTAAATCTTTAATCCAATTTTCTGCTCCCTCCCTGATTAGTTGTTTGGCCTCAGGTGGCTCAGTGCTGGAGTCTGTAGTCTCTCTGGTAGGGCTTCTGACTCAATGGAAAGGCTAATCATGACCTCTTCCAAGAGAACTCATTCCAACACACTGCACCTCCTAGGACTTCACTACCAGTGCTCCTGTTACTGTGGCAGGCCTCTCTCAACCCACATCTCCAGAGGAGACTCCCACATACTCAGTGTCAGGTGTGGCTCAATCTCTTATGGGTAATTGTTCCTTTCTCCTGGGTCTTGGTGTGCACAAGGTTTTGTTTATGTCCTCCAAGAGCCTCTGTTTCCCCCAGTCCTGTGGAAGTTCTGTAATCAAATCTTGCTGACATTCAAATCAGATTCCCTCGGGATTCCCAGTCCTTTTGCTAGATACCCTAGTTGAGAAGTCTGATGTATGGCCTAGAACCTTCACAGCAGTGCAAGAACTTCTTTGGTGTAATTGTCCTCAGTTTGGTTCAGCTCTATGGTAGGACTCCAGGGTCTGTGATGGGACTAATGGTGACCTCTTCCAAGAGGATTTAGGCCACACACCCCACATCCCAAGACTACTGCAGCCAGTGCCCCTGCCCTATGGCAGGCCACTGCTGACCCATGCCTACACAGGAGACTCTCAAATACTCATACGTAGGTCTGGCTCAGTTTCTTGTGGGGGTCATTACTCCTTTCCCCTGAGTCCTGGTGCACACAAGGTTTTGTTTGTGCTCTCCAAGAGTCTCTGGCAGGCATGAGGTTTGATTTGAACATGATTGCACCCCTCCCATCTTCTCTTTTCAGCTTCTTCTTTGTCCGTAAACATGGGGTATCTTTTTTGGTGGGTTCCAACATCCTCCTCTCAATGGTTGTTCAGCAGCTAGCTGCAATTTTGGTGTTCTTGCAGAAGATGAGTGCACGATTTTCTACTCTACCATCTTGAGTTCCTTTTATTTTTAATGAAGGGCTAAAATAAAAGTATAGAAGACATACTTAGAGAATTTTCAGGGAAAGTTAATATATTGTATGGGAATTAAAATTCTGAAAGACTTCAGTAGTGTGATATGCTATGACTGAGAAAATTGTAGTTAGATGAGACTTCAAAAATCATCTAAATTAATACAAAAATCTCTTCTATAGCACTCTTGAACAATTGTCCTATAGTCTTTATTGGAACAAGTGTATTGATATGAACTTCACCATGTCAAAAAACAGCTTGTTTCATTTTGGCTGAGTTTTGTTAGAAAGCTATGTATGCCTCACATTGAACCCAAATTCTTGTACTCTAGTTTGGGAAGCCTATTTGTTTCCAAATGACATCTCTTTGAATATCTGAAAACAATCTATTAACCCTGCTTTATTGTTATTTTTTTTCCATTCTTAATATCTTCAGCTACTCCACCCATTCATCATTGGAGTGGTTTTAAGATCTCTCACTCTATTTGTCTGGCATTGCGAATGCTATAGACTAGGTGGCTTTAAAAACAGAGATTTTTTCTCACAGTTTTGAGTCAGAAGTGCCAGCATGGTTGGATTCTGACAAGGGCTTTCTTCCTGATTTATAGATGGTCTTCTTTTCACAAATTCTATCAGATTAAGGTCCCACTCTTATGACTTCACTTAATCTTAATTACCACCTTAAGACTACATCTCAAGATATAGTCATATTGGAGGACTGGGCTTCTACATATGAATTTTGGGTGGGGAGAACACAATTCAGTCCATAGCATTCACTATCCCAGATTACATACACTTAGCACTCTCACATCGGAGAAGGCAATGGCACCCCACTCCAGTACTCTTGCCTGGAAAATCCCATGGATGGAGGAGCCTGGTGGGCTATAGTCCATGGGGTCGCTGAGAGTTGGACATGACTCTGTGACTTCACTTTCACTTTTCACTTTCATGCATTGGAGAAGGAAACAGCAACCACTCCAGTGTTCTTGCCTGGAGAATCTCAGGGACGGCGGAGCCTGGTGGACTGCCGTCTATGGGATTGCACTGAGTCGGACACGACTGAAGCAACTTAGCAGCAGCAGCAGCAGCACTCTCACGTAGTCAGAGTTGCTCTTATAATGTAGTGAACTAAAGTAATCCAGGTGAGATCTGAGCAGTGCAAAAAATGGGACTGTTTCCCTTTTTGGACAATATGCCATAATTTTTCTGTTATGACCTAAGACTGTATTTAGTTTTATAGAAGCTATTTAAACAGGTTAGTCAGTTGTCTCTGACTCTTTGCAACCCCATGAACTGTAGCCCTCTAGGCTTCTCTGTCCATGGGATTTCCAGGCAAGAATACTGACTGCAGTTGATTGCCATTTCCTTCTCCAGGGGATCTTCCTAACCCGGGGATTGAACCCAGGTCTCCTATATTGCAGGCAAGTTCTTTACCATTTGAGCCACTAGGGAAGTCAGTAACTATTTATGTTGTATATATAATGCCTAATGAAAAAAATAACAACTTCGCCACTCACATTTAAACTTTTGGTGACTTCTCTCTATTAATTTTTTTGCTTTTAAGTGTCTGTAAATAAAATTGTAATAATACTTTATAAGCAATTGTGTGTGCTAAGAATTTCAACTTATATGAATTCCCTATGTTCCCTTTTTATAAATGTTTTTAAATGTTTCATATTATTTCATCTTAAGGGTGTTTCATGATTTACAAAAGCATTCTTTTCTGTTGACTTTGCAAATACTGTAAACACAGTGAGATTTATACTTGAACCAATATTTATTTGTAAATACTTAAGGATCTTTTCCTTCTTAGATTCATCTTGTGGGTGTATGCATGCACACACACATACACACATCATGGTTTTGTTTTCTCAAATAATAGCTATCCTTCTTAGGATTGTGTCATGGATAAATTTAAGATTCCTTTATATCTTACTCTGCATTGAAAAAATGTTGTTGAGAAGGTTAAAGGTCAAAGACAGAGTCACTGTTTTGCCACTTGAGATTTATGTTCAGGTTTACAAAGAATCCATTCATCAGCACTCATTAAGAAAACTTGTATATCAAATTACAAATTCATAAAGCAAAAATTTATCTAATGTCTATCAGGTAAAACGTGAGATTTTGAAGTAAAAATTGACCTTAGATAATCATATATTCCAGGGCCCTAACATGAATTGTAAAAATCACTTTAATTAATTAATTTTTGGAGTTGCCTCACTGAATGACATATGGGCTCTTAGTTCCCAGACCAGGGATGGAACCCATGCCCCCTGCAGTGAAAGTGCAGAGTCTTAACCACTGAATGACCAGGAAATCTCCCAAATTTTTAATGACTCAAAAACTCACCACATGTGTGGCAGTCTCTTCTAGTAATTGTATCTGAAAAAGATGGAATTTGTCCAACATATCTTGCTTACTCCTTGGAAGGAAAGTTATGATCAACCTAGATAGCATATTCAAAAGTAGAGACAAAAGCAGAGCATATTCAAAAGCCAACAAAGGTCCATCTAGTCATGGCTATGGTTTTTCCAGTAGTCATGTATGGATGTGAGAGTTGGACTGTGAAGAAAGTTGAGTGCTGAAGAATTGATGCTTTCTAACTGTGATGTTGGAGAAGACTCTTGAGAGTCCCTTGGACTTCAAGGAGATCCAACCAGTCCATCCTAAAGGAGATCAGTCCTGGGTGTTCATTGGAAGGACTGATGCTGAAGCTTAAACTCCAGTACTTTGGCCACTTGATGGGAAGAGTTGACTCACTGGAAAAGACCCTGATCCTAGGAGGGATTGGGGGCAAGAGGAGAAGGGGACAACAGGGGATGAGATGGCTGGATGGCATCACCAACTCGATGGACATGAATTTGAGTAAACTCTGGGAGTTGGTGATGGACAAGGAGGCCTGACTTGCTGCAATTCATGGGGTCACAAAGATTCGGACACAACTGAGTGACTGAACTGAACTTAACTGAGCTGATCTTGTTTTAGGTGAATATATGATGACTCGTAATCACCCCCTTTTTTTAAGCTCTAAAAAAATTAATAAATTATTTAAGAATTTTACAGAATTCAAGAAGCTGTGGTACATATATACAATGGAATACTACTGAGCCATAAAAAAGAACTCATTTGAGTCAGTTCTAACGAGGTGGATGAACCTAGAGCCTATTATACAGAGTGAAGTAGGTCAGAAAAAGAAATACAAATATCATATACAGATGCATATATATATGGGATCTAGAAAGATGGTACTAATGGATTTATTTTCAGGGCTGCAGTGGAGAAACAGCCATAAAGAACAGACTTATGGACATGGGGGAGGGGAGGAGAGAGGGTGAAATGTATGGAGAGAGTAACATGGAAACTTACAATGCCATATGTAAAATAGATATCCAATGGAATTTTCTGTATGACTCAGGGAACTCAAACAGTGGCTCTGTGACAATCTAGAAGGGTGGGATGGGGAGGGAGATGGGAGGGAGGTTTGGGAGGGAGAGGGCATGTGTATACCTATGGCTGATTCTTTTTCATGTATGACAGAAAACAACAAAATTCTGTAAAGCAATTATCCTTCAATTAAAAAAATATAAAGTGGCAAAAAGAAAATAAGCGAATTTTACCGGTTCAATATTAAGCTTATGGTCTGTATTTGCTCTCTAGTTGAGATTCAGTTGTTATCTTCCTGTTGAGTGGCTCTAACTTACAATAATAATACGCTGAATTTATAGAATTACAATTTTATATGCTAATAAGCAACAGTATTTGGGGCAAAATATTACAGAGTTAGCATTAAAGAGTAAATCTGCAAGGATTGCTGTCTCCTTCATTTGAGATATTGTAATATGAAATGTGTGAGGCCTGAATCATAATAGGGAAGGGTAGAATGAGATTAAACTTCATTAGTTGACTTTTAAGGTATTATTTAGTGCTATATGTCTCTAAAAAAGTATTTATTAAAATTTTTCTCAGATTAAGAGAAATCTGTTAATCTATTCAGTTCACTTCAGTTCAGTCACTCAATCGTGTCCAACTCTTTGCTATCCCATGGACTGCAGCATGACAGGCTTCCTTGTCCATCACCAACTCTCAGAACTTGCTCAAACTCATGTTAATCTAATTTAGATTGTTAAAAATGAATTTTAAGGATTTTATCTTTAGAAATCTTTTAAAGTGGAAAATTCAGGTTTTATCAAAAATATTATTTCTATACATTCATTATTTTAAAGCAGCTTATAAAATTCAAGTTGTGAAATAGATATATTGTTCAAAGATTACACATGTATTTTTGAAAGCTGCTGAAAACTTTATCCACTAGAATTTTTATTGTATTAAAAACTGGAAATATCTACAAATATATGTGCTAACTGACATACCTATGGAGGTGATTAACTTGAATTTTAAGTCTCCTGGAGAAAATGCCTTGTTTGGCTCACTTAAGATGATAATGATATATCTACAAGTAATAAAACTTCAACAGCTCAAGAATTGAAGACTTTAAAGATGATTGATAAAAACCTCGTATGATTACATTTCCATACAGAGTTATACGAATATGGAGGCAAATGACTTTGTCACTTGCCAAAAAAGTATATTTGCCCCACCACATTTATCTATCAACTTTAAGCAATAAAAGGGAGTTTTATGATAGTTGAAGCAGGCCAGGATTTGGAATGAATCATATTTGGGTTCAAATTTCAATTCTGCTTCTCCTTAGATGTATAGGAAAGCCATTGAAACTCTCAATTTTCTCATTTGTAAATTGGAGATAACAAATAGACCTGGTTTGCAAGATTATTTTATATGTTAAATAATGTAATGTCCGGATAGCTTCTAGATTTGTGTACTGCAGTAAAAGGTATTTTAATTAATATAACTTTTTTCTAGATAAGTGTATTCACCAAATACAGCTTTACCTCTATATGATAAACAAAAACTTTAAAAATTTATACATTTTGGATAAAAAAAAATTATATTACATTCTCTGATTCTTTAAGGAGACTATAATAAACATAACTGACATGTTTCTTTATGGTCCTGAATAATCACAAGGAATTCTCATCTTTATATTCTGCACTTATGTGATGATGCCCTTGGCCAACTGATGTATTAAGAGCAGTGTTTGTCCTATCCTCTAAATTGCTCCAAGCTGTACTCTTTCAGATCTTACCTGATTTTTCTAGTTCATTTTTTAAACATTTATGCTTAAAAATGCTGTAAATATGCTTACCTGTGAATGGCACTCCACTCCAGTACTCTTGCCTGGAAAATCCCATGGCCTGAGGAACCTGGTGGGCTGCAGTCCATGGGGTCATGAAGAGTCAGACACGACTGAGCAACTTCACTTTCACTTTTCACTTTCATGCATTGGAGAAGGAAATGGCAACCCACTCCAGTGTTCTTGCCTGGAGAATCCCAGGGACAGGGGAGCCTGTTGGGCTGCCATCTCTGGGGTTGCAGAGTCGGACACGACGAAGTGACTTAGCAGCAGCAGGGGTCTGAACTTCATTTTCTTTTTTTTTCTCTAATCTACGGTAGGCTCAAGAAAGAGATAATAATGCAACATACTTGTACTATGCTTAATAGTCTATAGTGCAATTCCATAACCAAGATCTCATTTGACACGTTAGAAAATAAACATAATTAGCTTCATTTTAGAAATGGAAAATGGAGGTGCAGAAATTCTAAGAATGTGCCAAAGATTTTTTGGTCTAAATTTGAACAGATGTTGTAAAATTTATTTATACTAATAAGATGCCTTGTATTTTCATTTATATTATGAATGACCATACATAAAATATACAGTTTGAAATGTTTGTGAAATAACTTCATGTGTAAATTTTCTAAAGTCAAGAAATAAAACATTTTCAGTATTCTAGAAGTCCTTGGTGTATTATTTCTTGAATATAGCCCTCTGCCCAATTTAAAGATAACTTTTCTTCTTAATTCTGTGATTTCCTTTGAAGTTTTACCATGCAAGTCTACTTCTTATATAGTTTCATTTTATCTGCTTTTGAACACTATATATGTAATCGCACAGTGTGTGCTATTTTGTGTCTAACTGCTTTATTTCAACAATTATTAGTGAGATTCAGCCACTGTTTTATTAGTTGTAGAGTATCCATGGACATTGCTGTATAATATTCCACTGTGTGAGTATAGTATAACTGATCTCTTTGTATTACTATTAGACATGTAGTTTGTAATTTTGGCTATAAACAATATTATGGAAATTTTTACATGAGTCCTGGTATACATAAACTCGTATTACAGTAAGTCATATAGACTAGAATTGCTGAGTTGTAGAATATCTCCAATTTTACTCTATTACTCCAAATTCTTTCCCAAAATGGTTAAACGAATTAAGACCTCTACTCCATACCACAATCAGAGTGTGAAACTTATCACAGCTCCATACTGTTGACAGTATTTGATTTCCTTAGACTTCAGATTTAGCCATTCTGGAGGATGTGTAGGAATATTAACCTAACTGCTAATAGGGCTTTCCCAGTGGCTCAGAGGTAAAGAATCAACCTGCAGTGCAGCAGATGCAGGTTTGATCCCGGGTCAAGAAGAACCTGTGAAGGAGGAAATGGCAACCCATTCCAGTATTCTTGCTGGGAAAATCCCATGGACAGAGGCACCTGGTGAGCTACAGTCCATAGGGGTGCAAAGAGTGGACATGACTGATCGAATGAACTTGCCCACACATGGATTTGCTAATAAGATTTGTATTGGGTGCTAAGTTGCTTCAGTCATGTCCAACTCCCTGCGACCCTATGGACTATAGGGTCACCAGAAGAGCTCACCAGGCTCTTCTGTCCGTGGGATTCTACAGGCAAAAATGCTGGAGGTTGTTTCCATGCTTTCCTCCAGGGAATCTTCCAGATCCAGGGATCCAACCCACGTATCTAATGTCTCCTGCATTGTCAGGCGGATTCTTTACCACTGACGCCACCTGGGGGCTTGCTAATAAGGCTAAGGAACTAACAATATATTTATTGGCTGTGCTTAGATGGTCAGCTGTGTCCAACTCTTTGCAACCCTCTGGACTATAGCCAAAAAAGCAAAATGGCTCTCTGAGGAGGCCTTAAAAATAGCTGTGAAAGAAGAGAAGCAAAAAGCAAAGGAGAAAAGGAAAGATATAAGCATCTGAATGCAGAGTTTCAAAGAAAAGCAAGGAGAGATAAGAAAGCTTTCCTCAGTGATCAGGGCAAAGAAATAGAGGAAAACAACAGAATGGGAAAGACTAGAGATCTCTTCAAGAAAATTGGAGATACCAAGGGAACATTTCATGCAAGGATGGGCTCGATAAAGGACAAAAATGGTATGGACCTAACAGAAGCAGAAGATATTAAGAAGAGGTGGCAAGAATACATGGAAGAACTGTACAACAAAGATCTTCATGAAACAGATAATCACAGTGGTGTTACCACTCACCTAGAGCCAGACATCTTGGAATGTGAAGTCAAGGGGGCCTTAGGAAGCACCACTACGAACAAAGCTAGTGGAGGTGATGGAATTCCAGTTGAGCTGTTTCAAATCCTGAAAGATGATGCTGTGAAAGTGCTGCACTCAATAAGCCAGCAAATTTGGAACACTCAGCAGTGGCCACAGGACAGGAAAAGGTCACTTTTCATTCCAATCCCAAAAAAAGGTAATGCCAAAGAATGCTCCAACTACCGCACAATTGCACTCATCTCACACGCTAGTAAAGTAATGTTCAAAATTCTCCAAGCCAGGCTTCAGCAATACATGAATCATGAACTTCCAGACATTCAAGCTGGTTTTAGGAAAGGCAGAGGAACTAGAGATCAAATTGCCAACATTTGGAATCATGAACTTCCAGACATTCAAGCTGGTTTTAGGAAAGGCAGAGGAACCAGAGATCAAATTGCCAACATTTGCTGGATCATCAAAAAAGTAAGAGAGAGTTCCAGAAAAACATCTTTTTCTGCTTTATTGACTATGCCAAAGCCTTTGACTGTGTGGATTACAATAAACTGTGGAAAATTATGAAAGAAATGGAAATACCAGACCACCTGACCTGCCTCTTGAGAAATCTGTATGCAGGTCAGGAAGCAGCAGTTAGAACTGGACATGGAACAACAGACTGGTTCCAAATAGGAAAAAGAGTATGTCAAGGCTGTATACTGTCACCTTGCTTATTCAACTTATATGCAGAGTACATCATGAGAAACACTGGGCTGGAAGAAGCACAAGCTGGAATCAAGAATGCTGGAAGAGATATCAATAACCTCAGATATGCATACGACACCACCCTTATGGCAGAAAGTGAAGAACTAAAGAGCCTCTTGATGAAAGTGAAAGAGGAGAGTGAAAAATTTGGCTTAAAGTTCAACATTCAGAAAACTAAGATCATGGCATCTGGTCCCATCACTTCATGGGAAATAGATGGAGAAAGAGTGGAAACAGTGTCAGGCTTTATTTTGGGGGGCTCCAAAATCACTACAGATGGTGACTTCAGCCATGAAATTAAAAGACACTTACTCCTTGGAAGGAAAGTTATGACCAACCTGGACAACATATTAAAAAGCAGAGACATTACTTTGTCAACAAAGGTCCATCTATTCAAGGCTATGGTTTTTCCAGTAGTCATGTATGGATGTGAGATTTAGATCATAAGGAAGTCTGAGCACCTAAGAATTGATGCTTTTGAATTGTGGTGCTGGAGATAACACTTGAGAGTCCCTTAAACTGCAAGGAGATCCAACCTGTCCATCCTAAAGGAGATCAATCCTTGGAAGAACTGATGTTGCAGCTGCAACTCCAATACTTTGGCCACTTGATGAGAAGAGCTGACTCATTGGAAAAGATCTTGATGCTGGGAAAGATTGAGGGCCAGAGAAGAAGGGGACGACAGAAGATGAGATGGTTGGATGGCATCACCGACTCAATGGACATGAGTTTGGGTAAACTCCGGGAGTTGTTGATGGACAGGAAGGCCTGGCGTGCTGCGGTTCATGGGGTTGCAAAGAGTCGGACATGACTAAGCGACTGAACTGAACTGAACTGAACTGGACTGTAGCCTGCCAGGCTCCTCTGTCAGTAGGGATATTCCAGGCAAGAATACTGGAGTGAGTTGCCATGCCCTCCTCCAGGGGCTCTTCACAACTAAGGGAATGAACCTAGATCTCCCTCATTGAAGGTGGGTTCTTTACAATCTGAGCCACCAGAGAAGCCAAGGTGAAGTTTATTTTGTATAAAGTTCCTGTTAAGCCTTTTGCACATATTTACTAAGTTGCCTATTTCTTATGGTGGTGATTTAGTCACTAATTCATGTCCGACTCTTGAGATCCCATGGACAGTAGCCTTTCAGGTTCCTCTGTCCAAGAGATTTTCCAAGTAAGAATACTGGAGTGGATTACTATTTCTTTCTCCAGCTATTTTTTATGCCTCTGATGTAATTCCTTCTGTGTTCTGAAAAGGATCCTTTTTTTAGTCTCCCATTTCATTCATTTCCTTTGCACTCTTTAATGTATATAAACTCTTAATTTTAAAAGTCAAATTTATTCATTTTTCCTCTTATGGTTCATGCTTTTTGTGTATCAAAACATTTTCTTATCTTGTGTGTATTAAGATATTCTCTTATATTATCTAAAAATTTTATTGTTCGTGGTTCACATTTAGGTCTATAATCTACTTGGGATTAATTTTTGTGATGGTAGGGTTCCAATATCCCTTTTTCTGATATGTATACTTGATTTACTCAACATTATTTGTTGAAAAGACTACTTACAGAGTTAACATTGCAGAAATCAAAGAGTCCTATAAGCATTTGTCTATTTCAAGGTTCCCAATACGTCTCATTGATCTATTTGTATATTTTCGTGCAAATAGCATATCCTTTTTATTATTACAACTTTTATAAATCTTGTCAACAATCTTGTTACATTGTATTCTTCTTCATAAAGGGTGTCTTGTCTATTCTTATCCTTTTTTATTTTCATACAAATTTTAGAATAGTTTTATCAATGATCACAAAATTCCTACTGGCATATTGATTGCAATTTTGTTGAATTTAGACATGGTTTTACTACATGGGATCTTTAA
>SJYT01062467.1:38412-55798 GCA_006410635.1 Cephalophus harveyi | reverse complement strand
AATGAGATCCTTGCTGAGTACAGTAATCTGGGCTGTAGGTTTTTTTCTTTCATCACTTTAAGTATGTCTTGCCATTCCCTCCTGGCCTGAGTGTTTCTATCGAAAGATCAGCTCTTATCCTTATGGAAATCCCCTTGTGTGTTATTTGTTGCTTTTCCCTTGCTGCTCTTAATATTTGTGCTTTGTGTTTTATCTTTGTTAATTTGATTAATATGTGTCTTGCGGTGTTTTGCCTTGGGTTTATCCTATTTGGGACTCTCTGGATTTCTTGGACTAGGGTGAAAGAAACTCTCTAGGTTTCTTTCCTTCCCCATTTTAGGGAAGTTTTCAACTATTATCTCCTCAAGTATTTTCTCACGGCCTTTCTTTTTGTCTTCATCTTCTGGTACTCCTATAATTCGAATGTTGGGGTGTTTAACATTGTCCCAGAGGTCTCTAAGGTTGCCCTCATTTCTTTTAATTCTTTTTTCTTTTTTCCTCTCTGCTTCATTTATTTCCACCATTCTATGTTTCACCTCACCTATCCTATCTTCTGCCTCAGTGTTTCTACTGTTGCTTCCCTCCAGAGTGCTTTTGATCTCAGTTGTTGCATTATTCGTTATTGATTGACTCTTTTTATTTCTTCTAGGTCCTTGTTAAACATTTTTTGCATCTTGTCAATCTTTGTCTCCAGTCTATTCATCTGTAACTCCATTTTGTTTTCAAGATTTTGGATTATCTTTACTCTCATTATTCTGAATTATTTTTCAGGTAGACTCCCTATCTCCCCCTCTTTTGTTTGGTTTTGTGGGAATTTATCATGTTCCTTTACCTGCTGAATATTTCTCTGCCTTTTCATTTTGTTTAGATTGCTGTGTTTGGGGTGGCCTTTTTGAATTATTTTTCAGGTAGACTCCCTATCTCCCCCTCTTTTGTTTGGTTTTGTGGGAATTTATCATGTTCCTTTACCTGCTGAATATTTCTCTGCCTTTTCATTTTGTTTAGATTGCTGTGTTTGGGGTGGCCTTTCTATATGCTGGAAGTTTGTGGTTCCTCTTTATTGTGGAGGTTCCTTCCTGTGGATTGGGTTGGATGAGTGGCTTGTCAAGGTTTTCTGGTTAGGGAAGCTTGTGTTGGTGTTCTGGTGGTTGGAGCTGGATCTCTTCTCTTTGGAGTGCAATGAAGTGCCCAGTAGTGAGTTTTCAGGTGTCTATGGATTTGGTGTGACTTTTGGCCACCTGTATTTTAATACTCAGGGTTATGTTCCTGTGTTGCTGGAGAATTAGCGTGGTATGCCTTTCTCTGAAAGTTGTTGGCAGTTGGGCGGAACTTGGTTTCAGTGTACGTATGGAGGCTTTTGGATGAGCTCTTGTTGATTAATGTTCCCTGGAGTCATGAGTTTTCTGGTATTCTCAAATTTTGAATTTAAGCCTCCTGCCTCTGGCGTTCAGTCTTATAGTAGCCTCAAGACTTCTCCATCCATATAGCACTGATGATAAAACATCTAGGTCAATGTTGAAAAGATTCTCTACAGTGAGGGATACCCAGAGAGGTTCACAGAGTTACATGGAGAAGAGAAGAAAGAGGAGGAAGATAGAGGTGACCAGGAGGAGAAGAGGGGGAATCAAAAGAGGAGAGAGTGATCTAGCCAGTAATCAATTCCCTACGTGCTCTCCACAGTGTGAACACTCAGATAGGTTCATGGAGTTATATAGAGAAGAGAAGAGGGAGGAAGGAGACAGAGGTGACTAGGAGGGGAAGAGGGGAAGTCAAAAGGAGAGAGACCAATCTAGCCAGTAATCAGTTCCCTAAGTGTTCTCCACAGCCCAGAACACCCAAAGAGATTCACAGAGGTAAGTAGAGAAGAGAAGGATGAGGGAGGCAATAGAGGTGACCTGGGGGAAAAAAAGGAGTATCAAAAGGGGAGAGAACAATCAAGCCAGTAATCATACCCCTAAGTAAAAATGGGTACTGAAGATTAGATTCTTAAAAGTTAGGAGAGAGACCAATCTAGCCAGTAATCAGTTCCCTAAGTGTTCTCCACAGCCCAGAACACCCAAAGAGATTCACAGAGGTAAGTAGAGAAGAGAAGGATGAGGGAGGCAATAGAGGTGACCTGGGGGAAAAAAAGGAGTATCAAAAGGGGAGAGAACAATCAAGCCAGTAATCATACCCCTAAGTAAAAATGGGTACTGAAGATTAGATTCTTAAAAGTGTAAAGTTGATAACAAATACCCAAAGGAAAGATTAAAAATCTAGAGTAAAGATTAGACTCTCAAAAATATGACATTAAAAATACAAGACAAAATCACAAAAATTATAAAAAATAGATATATGAAATTTGCTTTAAAAATAGGGTCTTTTTTTGCAAGATAATAGAATATTATAAAAATGAAAATTAAAGGAGTAATAAAGAAGTTAAAAATAAAAAAAATTAAAAGAATTTTAAAAAATGATAATAGTAAAATATATTTAGGAATTTCTCTGGAGCTGTTGAGGGCAGTGTGGGGTCAGTTCAATTTCAGATAGTTCCTTGTTCCAGCTTATACTTCTTCTTAAGGTCTATAGGCCCCTTCCAATGCTTAGTCAGTGCTAACTACAGGTTTTTAATCTGTTGCACCTGTCACTTTCAAAGTGATTCATTCTTCTTTGTTTATTTTGGCTTCCTCTACAAGTCTCTTCAGTGTCTAATTTCTGCCCTGACACAAGGGAGCAAAGATGGTCACTTATTTAGGCTCACTTGTTCAGTTGTGCTGCAGGGAGGGAGGAACACTGTAAACAAATATCACTGGCATGTGTGCGGAGTGCTTGCAGTACATGGACCACACTGGGTTTGCCCCAGCTCATGGTGTGTGTGCTTTCCTGGTCTACACTGCTCAGCCTCCAGGTTGCTCTTCAGGGTAACTGTTCAAAGCCAGCCCTGGGTTTTGTGCACTTCCCAGGTCTAAGCTGCTCAGGTTCAGGTTCTCAGGTACTCCACAAACGCATGGACTTGGTTGGGCATGCATTTTTTGCCCAGATTCGAGCAGCTCAGGCGACCAGGTGGTTGGCGAGCACACTGTCCCAGGTGGTCTGTGTTTCTTAAACACCTCCCTGGTCTCAGCGCTCAGTTTCTGGGGTGTGCCATGAGAGTGCCATCTCAGGTGTGCCACGTGTCTCCTTTGGGGAGCTGATCTCTGGCTACCACCCTCCTGGCAGGTATCAACTATCCAGGATCCCAGGAAGACTTGGTTAGCAACTGGGAGCCTGCTCACAGTTTGGTGGGGGATGCTGTCTCTGGGGCTGAGATTGCCCCTTGCCTTCCAGCTCTGGCTGTCGCCTGCCTTCCTCTCTGCCTCTGGCAGGGGGATGGGCCAGTCTGCAACTGGATAGCTCTCCTTTGGTATTTGCTCAATCATTTGTTTTGTGAGCAGGCCAAGCTATGCCTTCAGTTCAGTTGCTCAGTTGTGTCCGACTCTTTGCGACCCCATGAATCGCAGCACGCCAGGCCTCCCTGTCCATCATTAGTGATGCTTCCTAAGGCCCACTATGCCTTAGGTTAAAGCTTTTCATGGGAAAGTTCTCTCTCTTTTTTCCTTTCTCTGACTGTCCTTCAGTTTGGGTTTCTATCTCACGTTAGCTCCCTCAGATTGTCCTCAGGGCATTCAGGCCTGGTCCTTACCCTAAGCATGCAACCTGCACTTCCCTGTTCAGTCCCCACTCGCTGGTGGTGGATGCGAGCATCTGGGCCACTTCTCCACTGGGAGTTGTGGTTAGGTGAGTATATTGTGGGTCCACCCGCCCCCACCTGGTTATGTTGCCCTCTTAGATTCCAGAACTCCCCACAGACCCTCTGGTAAGAGGGTTTCCTGGTGTTTGGAAACTTCTCCTCTTTCACGATTCCTTCTTCAGGATGGCTCTCCATCCCTAACTCTCTTGTCCCTCTTTTCATCCTTTATATTTTGTCCTACCTCCTTTTGAAGAGAATGGGCTGCCTTTCTGGGTGCCTGGTGTCCTCTGCCAGCATTCAGAAGTTGTTTTGTGGGAATTTGTGAATGCTCAGCATTCAAATGATCTTTTGATGAATTTGTGGGGGAGAAAGTGTTCCCCTTGTCCTATTCCTCCACCGTCTTAGGACCGCCCCCACTTTTTTTTGCGGTTGTTTTCTGTTTTTTTTTTCTCATACCTCTATTAGTTTCTTTCTTTTTCTTTGAGTTTAATAATTTTTTGTTCTATATCTATTAAAGTTGACTATTTAACTATAATAAATACTTATTTTGGTTAATAAATATATTTAAGGAAACAAAAGTTACTACTTGGTCTGCATTCCACAGGTCTAATTTGTTGTTTTTATCTACTCTTGTTCTAAATATTTTATGATTTCCAATTTGATATACTTTTAATAAATTCAGAATACACTTAAAATCTTTCTTATTAACTTGTAACAATTGTACAAAAGGTCTGTCTAGTCAAGGGTATGGTTTTTCCAGTAGTCATCTATGGATGTGAGAGCTGGACTATAAAGAAAACTGAGCAGTGAAGAATTGATGCTTTTGAATTGTGGTATTGGAGAAGACTCTTGAGAGTCCCTTGGACTGCAAGGAGATCCAACCAGTCCATCCTAAAGGAGATCAGTCCTGGGTGTTCATTGGAAGGACTGTTGTTGAAGCTGAAACTCCAATGCTTTGGCCACCTGATGTGAAGAACTGACTCATTTGAAAAGACCCTGATGCTCAGAAGGATTGAGGGCAGGAGGAGAAGGGGATGACAGAGGATGAGATGGTTGGATGGCATCACTGACTCAATGGACATGAATTTGAATAAACTCCAGGAGTTGGTGATGGACAGGGAGGCCTGGCGTGCTGCAGTCCATGGGGTTGCAAAGAGTCGACCCAACTGAGTGACTGAACAATTGTATTATTCAAACACTTATTGAGACATTTCATGTGACAGAAAAATATTTAATGCCCTATATGTGCTTAGAAAGAATGTGTTTTCTGTATTTCTGTTGGATTATCAAAATTGATCAAACATGTATCTAATATTACATTTCTGTCCTTACTTACTTGACCTGTGTCGTTAATAGTGGTATGTTCAAATCTCCCTAATTGTCATTTTGTTACTTTCTTTCTTATAATTCTGTTACTTAAAAGTTTGGAGCTATTAGGGGGAGAAGGGAAGAAGGGATAAATTGGGAGATTGAGACTGACATATATATACTACTATGTATAAAATAGATAACTAATAAGGATCTACTGTGTAGCAGAGAGAACTCTTCTCAGTACTCTGTAATCATCTATATGGGAAAAGAATCTTAAAAAGAGTGGATATGTGTATATGTATAACTAATTTATTTTGCTGTACATTTGAAAGTAACACAACATTGTAAATCAACTGTAAGTAAGTAAGTGTTAGTTGCTCAGTCCTGCCTGACTCTTTGTGACCCCATGGACTACATGCCACCAGGCTGCTCTGTCCATGAGATTTTCCAGGCAAGGATACTAGAGTGGGTTGCCATTTCCTTCTCCAGGGGATCTTCCCAACCCAGGGATAGAACTCGGTTTGTCCTGCACTGCAGGCAGATTCTTCACCAACTGAGCTATAAGGGAAGCCCTAAGTCAACTATACTGCAATACAAATTTTAAAAGTTTGGAGTTGTTTTGTTAGGTATATATAGATTCATGGTTTGCCTATCTTCCTGAAGTATTGTTTCCTTATTCATGATTTAGTGTACCTCTTCATTCTTATTACTATTAATGATTTTTGATCTGATGTCTTTTTTTTTTTTCTGGTGGCTCAGACAGTAGAGCATCTGTTTGCAACACAGGAGACCTGGGTTCGATCCCTGGGTTGGGAAGATTCCTGGAGAAGACAATGGCAACCCACTCCAGTACTCTTGCCTGGAAAATCCCGTGGAAGGAGGAGCCTGGTAGGCCACTGTCCGTGGGGTCGCAAAGAGTCAGACACAACTGCGACTTCATTTTCACTTTCACCAGTACTACAACAGTTTTTTAAATTCTTATTTACTAGCAAGTATATTTTCATGAATTTTCAATCTTTCTTATATTCTTTGGTTTTAAATAGTCTTTTATAGTCGACGCTTTAATTTTATTTACATTATCTTATTTGACAATCATTATCTGTTAATAGATGAATGTAATCTGTTTATATTTATGGTGGTTGTTGTTTAGTCACTAAGTCATGTCTGACTCTTTTGCAACCCTGTGGACTGTAGCCTGCCAGGCTCCTCTGTCCATGGGATTTCCCAGGCAAAGATACTGGAGTGGGTAGCCATTTCCGTCTCTCGGGAATCTTCCCGACCCAGGGGTCAAACCCATGCCTCCTTCATGTCTTTTGCATCATAGGCAGATTCTTTACCACTGAGCCACTGAGGAAACCCCATATATATGGTACCATTGGCAATTTATATTTATAGTAACATTTTGGTAACAATATGGTAACATTTTTATTTTAGGTTTCTGTTTATAGTCCCCCCTTTTTTGCTTTTTTTTTCTAATCTTTTGCTTTCTTTGTCTTGATAACGTTTTCAATAGTTACTGTATGATTCCTCTGTTAGTTTGAGAGCTATGTTTTATATGTCTATTTATTACATTATATGTCTGTTATTCGAGTTAGCTTTAACATGTTAGTGGAAATATTTGTCTACATTTTTTTGCTTAAAAAATTACTCAGTATATTTGTTCTTTTCCCAAGCAAAACCAGGACACTGAACTCTTAGTCTCCTGAAAATGGTTCCATTCTGTGTCTTCCCTTCTCTTCCTATTTATTATATTTCAAATTTTAGTTCCACATGAAAAAAATTCATATTAGAAATTCATACTCTTACATGTTTTTATAGGTAATAGTTACTTGAATTTATAAGTGTAACTTATCAAATTTCTCTGCTTACCTTCTTTTTGCATCCCATTTATTCCTTTTGGGTTCACTTTTTTCTTACTGAAGTATATCCTATAACATCTTATCTCTCTGTGTGTGTGTGAGAGAGAGAGAGAGAGAGAGGGGAGGGGGGGAGAGAGAGAGAGAGAGGGAGATTTCTTAGACTTAGTATTTCTAAAGTCTTTATTTTGTTCTCACTTTTGCAAGATAGTTTAGATAGATTCTGAATTGAATTTTATATTTATTGCTATTTTCCCTCAGCTGTTTTAAGATACTATTTATCTTCCATCAACAATCACTCCTGCTGAGAAGTCTTGACATAGTTGTCATCCTTTTCTAGATGGCCTTTCTTTTCTCTATGTGAGAATTTAAGTTTTTATCCATTATTCTTCAAATATTGATTGATTGATTGATAGTGTTCTAGACTGGAGAAGGAGATGGCAACCCACTCCAGTATTCTTGCCTAGAGAATCCTGTGGGCAGGGGAGCCTGGTGGGCAGCTGTCCATAGGGTCACACAGAGTTGAAGTGATTCAGCATGCATGCATGCATTGGAGAGGGAAATGGTAACCCAGTTCAGTATTCTTGCCTGGAGAATCCCAGGGACAGAGGAGCCTGGTGGGCTGCCGCCTATGGGGTCACACAGAGTCGGACACGACTGAAGCAACTTAGCAGCAGCAGCAGCAGCAGTGTTCTAGACACTGGGGATTCATCAGTGTATAAAGCAGTAAAAAAATCCCTACACTTGTTGATCTTTTGGGCTTCCCTGGTGGCTCAGAGGTTAAAGCGTCTGCCTCCAATGCGGGAGACCCGGGTTCGATCCCTGGGTCGGGAAGATCCCCTGGAGAAGGAAATGGCAATCCACTCCAGTATTCCTGCCTGGAAAATCCCATGGACGGAGAAGCCTAGTAGGTTACAGTCCACGGGGTCGCAAAGAGTCGGTTGATCTTTTAGCCAGCAAGTAAATGTGTTAGCTAAGATCAAGTTCAGTCAGTTCAGTTCAGTTCAGTTGCTCAGTCATGCCCGACTCTTTGCGACCCCATGAACTGCAGCATGCCAGGCCTCCCTGTCCATCACCAACTCCCAGAGTTCACTCAGGCTCACGTCCATCGAGTCGGTGATGCCATCCAGCCATCTTATCTTCTGTCATCCCCTTCTCCTCCTGCCCCCAATCCCTCCCAGCATCAGAGTCTTTTCCAATGAGTCAACTCTTCACATGAGGTGGCCACAGTACTGGAGTTTCAGCTTTAGCATCACTCCTTCCAAAGAACACCCAGGGCTTAGCTACCGTCATATCAAACCCCTGATTATTACTGACTCAGTGCCTTGAAGTTTTAGTTTCTATTTATCAAACTATCTCCTGTGGATAGTTAGGCATCTCTCAAGATCCAGGCTTATTCTTCCTTGTGGTTGTGACATCTTGGGCTGCGTTGGGTCTTTGTTGCTGCGTATCTGCTCTAGAGAATGCAGGCTTGGAGCACGGCAGTGCCTGGAGGCATATGGGATCTTAGTTCCCCAACCAGGGATCAAACTCGAGTCTCCTGCATTAGAAGGTAGATTCTTAGCCACTGGACCACCAGGGAAGTCCCAGTGACCATGCCACCTGTGGTTCCAGTGTTGTCCTGGGGCCCCAACATTCTATTAACAGCAGCCAGAGAGAGGGAGAAAAGCATGGAGGATCACATGAGAGGTTTTCATGGACCAGGCCTGGAAGTGGCACTTTCACTTTGGCCTCTGTCCTCATGATTAGAATTTAGTCACTTTTTCGTATATAACTTCAGGGTTGCCTGGGAAAGCTAGTTTGGCTATGGGCCCAGGAGGAAGAGAAAACACATTTGGGGATCAGCTAGTAGTCTCTGCTATGGAGAGACAGATAGTAAATAAGTGAAACACACAGTCTGCTAAATAGCAGTAATAGCGCTAAGGAGGAAAACATACCAAAGAGGGGGCTAGGGACGGTATACACTTGCAAAGTGAGTGGTTGGTACCTGGTGGAGGTTTCAAAGAAGAATGTTTCACAACAGCAAATGGCAAATGCAAATATCTTCAGGTGGGGGCCATCCTGGCCCAATCAGAGCCCCAAGGAAGAGACTGTATCTGCAGAGAATGAGCAAGGGGCTCATTTTCATGAAAAACTTTATTTTTAGGAAGTCAGTGGGGTAACATTATGTAGGGCTCTGTAAGCCATTGTAACAATTTCCCTTCTTACTCTGAGTCTAGAAGTCATCAGTGGGCTTTGAATGGAGGGCATGACCTGCCTTAGTGTTTAGTGGGGGTAACTCTGGTTTTAGTGTTTAGTGGGGTAACTCTGGGTGGCAATAGACTAAGATATGGGCTAGGCAATAGACATGGAGGATATTGAGTAGAATCAAACAGGTCAGTTAGAGAAGTACAGGCTAATATAATAATTCAGGTGAGAGACAATGATGGCTTGGCTTAGAGTGTTCACAGTGAAGGTGAAACTATCAGATTTCTTTTTTTAAAAAGTTTATTTATTTTTGGCAGTGCTGGGTCTTCCTTGATGCGTGCAGACTTTTCTCTAGTTGTGGTGAGTGGGAGCTGCTCTCTAGTTGCAGTGCACGGGCTTCTCACTGTAGTGGTTTTTCTTGTTAGAGAGCACGAGCTCTAGGGATTGCTGGCTTCAGTAGTTGTGTCTCTGGGGCTCTAGAGCACGGGCTCAATAGCTGTGGCACACCTGCTTAGTTGCTCCTTGGCATGTGGGATCCTCCTGGATCAGGGATTAAACCTGTGTCTCCTGCATTGGCAGGTGGATTCTTTAACACTGAGCCACCAGGGAAGCCCTCAGATTTCTGAATATATTTTCAAGAATTGCTGAAAGGACATGTTCATGAAGAGGATGTGGTATATACAAAAAGAGAAGAGTCAAGTTTGCTAGTTTGACCTCAGTAACTGAGGAGGGGTGATGTTATCATTTGCTGAGTTCAGGAAAATTGTTCAAGGAAGATTGGGAGCTCAGTTTTGATAAATAAAATGAGACATGCCTTTATGACATCTAAATGAATATGTGAAAAAGCCAAGGGGACAGGACCACTTTGAATATTTGTGAGTCATCAATGTAGAGATTGGTGTATAAAGCCATGAAGCTGGATGAACTGACAAAGTATTTGTGGTGGAAAAGAGATTCAAGGTCTGATTGGGACATTTCAATGTTTTGAGGTCAGTGAGATGAGTGTCTAGTAAAAGAGACTGAAGAGGAGGTAAGGGAAGGTAATGAGAAAATCTAGGGCAGTGGAGGTTTGTAGGACCCACTTTAGAAAATCTTTTAAATAGTGCATGTATGTTCAGTTGTGTCTGACTCTTTGAGACCCTGTGGACTGTAGCCCACCAGGCTCTCATGTCTATTGGATTTTCCAGGCAAGAAGACTGGAGTTGGTTGCCATTTCCTATTCCACGGGATGTTCCCGATCTAGGGATTGCCACTACACCACCAGGGAAGTCCCTCTATTTTTATATTAGGTGCTCTGATTGTTTCTTTTTTATATATCCCTATTTTATTTCTGGCTACTTTGCTTCATATTCTTATGTCATTTTAAGGAATATTATTTTCTCCTCTGTCTCTTGGTGGAGTTTTAACCCACTTATTTTAAATTCTTTTTTATATTCTTTTATTGTTTACATTTTTATTTCACATTCATATTCTATGGAGTTAATTACTATCCCAATTGTTGATATTATTGGTTGTCTTTCCTAGTGTTAGTTTTGGATGTGTGTTTTGTAATTTCAAAATTATTTTATAATGATTTTCAGGCTTATGTGAAGTAGGAAGTTTTATTGTATTTTTATGTCTTATTTACTTATACTTTCACTACTTTCTGAGTCACAGTATTATAGTTGCTACTATTTCACATTCTGGAACCAGCTCCGTATTGGTCCTCCTCCCATAGGAGTCCTGTGATACTGACATTTCAAATCCTGTCTCAAACCAGTGTCTGGTGTGGTTGGGTCCTAATGGTGAGATATGTGTGTATGTTTTGGGCTTTCCAGGTGGCACTTGTGGTAGAGAACCAGCCTGCCAATGCAGGAGATGTAAGAGACATGGATTCGATCCCTGGGTCCAGGAGGATCCATTGGAGGAAGGCATGGAGCCCACTCCAGTATTCTTGCCTGGAGAATCCCATGGTCAGAGGAGCCTGGTGGGGTATAGTCCATAGTGTCGCAAAGTGCTGGACACAACTGAAGTGACTTAGCACGCATGCACATTCATGTGTGTATCTTTTGCCTCTCTTGAATATATATGTATATATGTGAAAGTCACTCAGTCGTGTCTGACTCTTTGTAACTCCATGGACTATACAGTCCATAGAATTCTCCAGGCCAGGATACTGGAGTGGGTAACCTTTCCCTTCTCCAGGGGATCTTCCTAACCCAGCAATCAAACCCAGGTCTTCTGCATTGCAGGCAGCTTCTTTACCAGCTGAACCACAATGGAAACCCTTCTTTTGAGTATGGAACTTATAATAAGCCCTGCCCCGAGTGAGAGTTGGATGTTGTATTTTGTCTCTTCTCAGTTGGTGGTTTTGAGTGGCCTGGCCCTGATCCCCTCTCTCACACAGAACTTACACTGAGTTCTGATGGGCCCAGTGGAGCTGAACTCCAGGTTGCTTCTGCCTGTCTTGAGGAATTGGACAACATGCATAGCTTTAGTCCCATTACCACTCTATATTTATCTCTATCTCTGGTTCTCTTAGATGACTGCAAGTACATCTCTACCTTGTTTATGCCTATTTCATTCCATAGGGAAAAGCTTTCAATTAGGTATTTGTGAGCAAAAGGTATATGTTTTGATATTTGTTTTTCAGTGTGTCTCTCAGAGGTTAGACACATTAAACCTCTCAGAGGTTTATTTCTGGAAGGATATAATTGCTAGGTGTGGTATGCATCAACGATGTGGTAATGGTGGACATTTTTGGCTCTTTGGGAGATTCTTCAAGTTTCTAAAATTATCCCATATAGTAGACAAAATATACCTACTTATCCCTTACCCTCACTTCCTCTCTCTTACTTTTCTTTTAATCCTTTATAGAATATAATCTACATATATGTATAGAATCAAGAAGCCTATAATTCCCTGAAATTCCTCATTTTTTATTTCATTATGTTGACCAACATGACCTTGAAACACTTTCTTTCTTTTTTGTTGTTTTTGAAGTTTTTATTGAAGTTTAGTTGAAGAGAAAGAAAACACCCATCTGAATGCAGATTTTCAAAGAATAGCAAGGAGAGATAAGAAAGCCTTCCTCAGTGATCAATGCAAAGAAATAAAGGAAAACAATAAAATGAGAAAGATTAGAGATCTTTTCAAGAAAATTGGAGATGCTACAGGAACATTTCATGCAAAGATGGGTACAAGGACAGAAATAGAACCTATGGACCTAACAGAAGAGATTATGAAGGGGTGGCAAGTATACACAGAACTGTACAAAAAAGATCTTAATGACCCAGGTAACCATGGTGGTGTGATCACTCACCTAGAGCCAGACATCCTAGTGTGAAGTCAAGTGGGCCTTAGGAAGCATCACTACAAACAAAGCTAGAGGAAGTGATGAAATTCCAGCTGAGCTATTTCAAATCCTAAAAGATGATGCCGTTAAAGTGCTGTACTCAATCTGTCAATGAATTTGGAAAACTGAGCAGTGGCCTCAGGACTGTGGTCAGTTTTCATTCCAATCCCAAAGTGGGGCATTGCCAGAGAATGTTTAAACTACCACATGATTGCACCACATGTTAGCAAGGTAATGCTCAAAATCCTTCAAGCTAGGCTTCAGCAGTACATGAACTGAGAAATTCCAGATGTACAAGCTGGCTTTAGAAAAGGCAGAGGAATTGAGATCAAATTGCCAACATCCTCTGGATGATAGAAAAAGCAAGGGAATTCCCAAAAACACCTACTGTGTGGATCACAACAAACAAACTATGAAAAATTCTTTAAGAGTTGGGAATACCAGACCACCTTACCTGCCTCCTGAGAAACCTGTATGCTGGTCAAGAAGCAACAGTTAGAACTGGACATAGAACAACAGACTGGTTCCACTGTCACCCTGCTTATTTAACTTTTATGCAGAGTACATCATGGGAGATGCTGGGCTGGATGAATCACAAGCTGGAATCAAAATTGCCAGGAAAAATATCAATAACCTTGGATATTCTGATGAACTACCCTTATGGCAGAAAGCAAAGAGGAACTAAAAAGCCTCTTGATGAAGGTGAAAGAGGAGAGTGAAAAAGCTGGCTTAAAAGTCAACATTCAAAGAATGAAGATCATGGCATCTGGTCCCATCACTTCATGGCAAATTGATGGGGAAACAATGGAAACAGTGACAAATTTTATTTTCTTAGGCTCCAGAATCACTGCAGATGGTGACTAAAACCATGAAATTAAAAGATGCTTGCTCTTTGGAAGAAAAGGTATGACAAGCCTAGACAGAATATTAAAAAGCAGAAATATTTTGCCAATAAAGGTTCATCTAGTCAAAGCTATGGTTTTTCCAGTAGGCATAATATGGATGTGAGAGTTGAACCATAAAGAAGGCTGAGCA
Source organism: Cephalophus harveyi (assembly GCA_006410635.1). Lineage (NCBI taxonomy): Eukaryota > Metazoa > Chordata > Mammalia > Artiodactyla > Bovidae > Cephalophus > Cephalophus harveyi. The sequence goes on along the minus strand of SJYT01062467.1, from coordinate 42,387 downwards.
CTGAAAAACTGATGCTTTCTAATTGTGGTGCTAGAGAGGACTCTTGAGAGTCCTTTGGACAGCAATTCTACCCTGAATTTTCACTGGAAGGACTGATCCTGAAGCTGAAGCTTGAATACTTAGGCGACCTGATAGGAACAACCAACTCATTGGAAAAGACCCTGATGCTGGAAAAGATTGAAGGCAGGAGGAGAAGGGGGAGACAGAAAATGAGATGGTTGGATGGTATCATCAACTCAGTGGACAAGAATTTGAGCATACTCTGGGAGATAGTGGGTTTCTCCAGTGGCTCAGAGGTTAAAGCGTCTGCCCCCAATGCGGGAGACCTGGGTTCGATCCATGGGTCGGGAAGATCCCCTGGAGAAAGAAATGGCAACCCACTCCATTACTCTTGCCTGGAGAATCCCATGGAGAGAGGAGTCTGGTAGGCTACTAGTCCATGGAGTCGCAAAGAGTCGGACACGACTGAGTGACTTTACTTTACTTACTGGGAGATAGTGCAGGAAAGGAAGCCTGGCATGCTGCAGTCCATGAGGTTGCGAAGAGTCTGATGTTATTGAGTGACTAAACAACAAGTTGAAAAGTCCTAAAATTGTTTCCAATTTAAAAATTGTTTCCAATTTAAAAATTGTATTACTGAAACCTATTCCTTGAATGTAATCTCTCCAAAATCATTTCATTGTCTTTTAATATTAGCTAGTTTTTTGTATCCTTTTTTTTTTTTTTTTGCTGTGTCATGAGACATGCAGAATCTCAGTTCACTGACCAGGGATGGAATCCACACCCCTGTAGTAGAAGCTCAGAGTCTTAGCCACTGGACCACCAGGGAAGTCCAATATTTATCTTGTTTTTTTGTAAGATCATTGAGAAAGAGAATATCTGAAATGTATGCAAGGATTTACAATATTTCATGCTTTTCCTCAAATTTCTAGATCTTGCTCTTTAACATCAATTAGTATTTCTGAGCACAGCAAAATTACATTGCAGCAGTTTAACAGTTTTTGCCCTTAATTATTTTATTTAATTTGTGGTAATTAACTTTATGATGTTTTCATTGTTGTCTTTAACTGTTTATATAATGTCCCAAGCATCTCAGCAGGAATTGCTTTATGAATCAAATTTTCACTCTTTATTGTTATTTATAAAATGTTAATGGCTCCTATTTAGGCATGTGTGATTAATAGCTGAGAGAATGTACTTTTATAACAGCACTGTTTTAATCTATGAAAATCAGAAGAAAAAGAGTTGCAACATGGCTCAATGATCTTTGAAGGCATAGCTGTGTGTGTGCGTGTGTGTGTGTGTGTATATGTGTGTGTGTGTGTGTGTGTGTGACTGACACTCATTTGGGGCCAAAGTAAAGTAATTAGCTCCTTTTCTCATTTGGATAGTTATGGTCTTCCAATCGAGATAACTAGGTACATAAGATTAAACAAGCAAAGTCCATTAACCACACTGCAGAAGATCATGACAAGTTATATGTAAACTTTAGTAGAAGTGACGTTTCTAAATAAATATTCAGAACTCTGTGCAAACTAAGTAGAGTGTCATATTTCAGGACTTCCCTACAGGAATTCAAATCAGCTGCTTTTTCTGTGGTACTTGTTGCTTGGCTAACCATGTGCTCAGTCTTATGGAAGACATAAAAGAAATTTAAAAAACTAGTTTCTCCTCTATTGGGGCTTATAATCTAGCATATTGTTGGCCTTTAGCAAAGCTCTGTGCTTCATATTTCTTTTGAAGAAGTGTCAGAAGAGGAGAAATGAAACTTCCCCTAATGACGAAGGTAGTGTTTGAGTTCTAATAGGTTACTTTGAAAAACTAACAATTAAGAATTAAAATTAAAATTTTACTGTTAAATAAATTAAAATTGATATGTAGCAAATAATCAGAGAAGGGCACTATTCCTAAGTGCACAGCTCAAGGTGTAGTCAGGAAGTAAACACACCTGTATGACTGCCATCCAGTGGTGAACATTTCCAGCACCCTGGAGGCCTCACCCCCTGTGCCACCCTCAGACACAAGTCTTCCTCCAAAGGTTACCAGTACCTTGTTTTTCTGTTAGTAAATTGTGCCTGTTTTTGAAGTTTGTGTTAATGAAAACACACCATGTGTCTTCTTTATAAAAATGCAGTCTTATTTATTTATTTGTTTTTGGCTCTCCTGGGTTGCCGTGTGGGCTTTTCTCTGGTTGTGATGAGCGGCAGGAGACTCTCTAGCCGTGATAGGCGGGCTTCTCATCGCAGTGGCTTCTCTTGTTGCAGCACGCGCTGTAGGGCGCGTGGGCTTCAGGAGTTGTGGTTCCTGGACTCTTGAACGCAGGCTCAATATTTGTGGTGCATGGTCTCGGTTGCTCCATAGCATGTGGTATCTTCTGGAATCAGGGATCGAATCCATGTCTGCCGCACTGGCAGGTGGATTTTTTTTTACCACTGAGCCACCAGGGAAGCCCACTATGTCCCCTTTATGCTAATTTCTTTCTCTCAAGATTATGTATGTGAGCATCAGTTATATCCTGTGTTTAGCATTTCATTCTTGGTGGTATGAAACACTCCATCATGTGAAAAAGCTGCAATTTGTTTACTGTCAGTGGACATTTGAGTTGTTTCCAGTTTTTAGCTGTGACAACATGGTACTGCTAAGATCATTCTCATGTGTTTTTCTGTATACATTAAAAAGTATTTCTGTTGGGTATGGGAGGGTTGGGTCTCACGTGAAATTTAGATTTTGAAGATATTGCCCATAGTTTTCTGAAGATTACCAATTTATGCTCTAACAGGTAGTGTATGAATATTTTTATATATTCTTGTCAACCCTTAGCATTTTGTCAAAGCTATTTGTTTGAGTATGTGGTGGTTGTGGTTTTGCTTCGTATTTCCTTGATGACTGATGAATTTGAAACATTTTTTTTACATGCTGATTTCCTACTAGGAAATTCCATTTGCAAAGAATCTATTACCTTGATTGCTTACTTTCACGTTAGATTTGTCTTTTTCATTGATTTGCAAAATATATATTGTATATATTTTCTTGTGCTTATGATTTTAGAAAACGGGGACTAAAATTCAAAATTTCAGTTCCCTTTAGTAGTTGATCTCATTAAAAAATTTTTTTTAATTGATTTTTATTGGTGTATACTTGCTTAACAATGTGTGTTAGTTTCTGCTCTACGATGTCACTCAACCATATATATACATATATCCTCTCCCCCTTGAGCCTCCTTGTCCCATCCTACCCCTCTAAGTCACCACAGAGCACCAGGCTGAGCACCATGTTCTATACAGCAGCTTCCCACCAGCCATCTATTTTACATATGGTAGTGTATATATTTGGAGGAGGAAATGGCAACCCACTCCAGTGTTCTTGCCTGGAGAATCCCAGGGATGGAGGAGCCTGGTGGGCTGCCGTCTCTGGGGTCGCACAGAGTCAGACATGACTCAAGCAACTTAGCAGCAGCAGAAGTGTATGTATTTGGAGGAGGAAATGGCAACCCACTCCAGTGTTCTTGCTTGGAGAATCCAAGGCATGGGGGAGCCTTGTGGACTGCCATCTGTGGGGTCCGTACATAAAATCGTACACGACTGAAGCGACTTAGCAGTAGCAGCAGCAGCAGTGTATATATATATCAATGCTACTCTCCCAATTTGTCCCTCCTGGGTATTTGTGTGTGTTAATCACTCAGGCATGTCTGACTTTGGGATCCCATGGACCATAGCCCGCCTCCTCTGTCCATGGAATGCTCCAGGCAAGAATACTAGAGTGGGTAGCATGCCCTTCTGCAGGGGATCTTCCTGACCCAGGGATCAAACCCAGGTCTCCTGCATTGCAGGCAGGTTCTCTACCATCGGAGTTACCAGGGAAGCCCACTGTGTGTATATATATGTCAATGCTGCTCTCCCAGTTGGTCCTTTCCGGGAGTGGCTCCATGTGACGTTTTTTCCCTTTCAGAACCCCCCCACCCCCCCCAAAGTTACT
>SJYT01062467.1:27083-38277 GCA_006410635.1 Cephalophus harveyi | reverse complement strand
CTTCACTTTACCACCATGGAACCATGGTCTTCTCTCTCCCTCTCCAGCCCATTGTCTCCTGCTGGTATTGACTCTCAGTAACACTCTGTGTATGTTTTTACATATTGCCAAATCCTACTTTGTAATTCTCTAGATTAAAACCCTAAAATTGGATATGGCTCAGAAGGACCAGTTTTCTTTTACACATTGAGGCAAAGGTTGAAACAGTTACTACATTTTAGGGAAAAAATTATTTGAAAATATTATAATATGAGAGGCTTCTCAGTTTAGCTTCTTTTTAATGACTTGAGAACTTCAGTGAAATTAATAGCTTTCTTTTGTAAAGAAATATTTTATGTAAAGCCAGGATATTTGGGATCCCTTAGTTAGTGTCTGTGTCGGTACAAGCCCACAAGGAAGTAGAACATAATGTCTGTTTATGAAACAGTTGACTCCTACAGGCAGAAGACATCTGTGAAATCACTGACTGGGCTTCTTGAATCCTGGAGTGTTGGGGTTGGGGTAGGTGCAGTGACAGGTGCTTCTATCCAGAGAGGCTCTGAGACCCTCTTCCATGAGGACAGCCAGGCTTTCCTCTGTTGTCTTCCTTGGCTTCAGAAAGAGTTCCTTCAAACATAGGTTGAAGCTGCTGCTGCTGCTGCTGCTAAGTCGCTTCAGTCATGTCCGGCTCTGTGCGACCCCATAGACGGCAGCCCGCCAGGCTCCGCCATTCCTGGGATTCTCCAGGCAAGAACACTGGAGTGGGTTGCCATTTCCTTCTCCAATGCATGAAAGGGAAAAGTGAAAGTGAAGTCGCTTAGTCGTGTTCGACTAGTAGCGACCCCATGGACTACAGCCTACCAGGCTCCTCTATCCATGGGAGTTTCCAGGTAAGAGTACTGGAGTGGGTTGCCATTGCCTTCTCCTAGGTTGAAGCTACTCTTTTAAAATTGTGTATTCTATTTTTAGTTTATTTTTTGACTTTATTTAAAACTTTTAAAAATCAGAGTATAGTTGTTTTACAATCTTGTGTTAGTTTCTGCTGTACAGCAAAGTCAATCAGCTATACATATACATATATTTCCTCTTTTTTTGAATTTCCTTCAGATTTAGGTCCCCACGGAGCCCACAAGGAAGTTTGTGGACAGTTTGCTATGCTATACAGAGTTTGCTATGCTATACAGTAGTTCCTCATTAGTTATCTATTTTATGTGTGTGTACTTAGTTGCTTCAGTCACGTCTGACTGTGATCCTATAGACTGTGGCCTGCCAGGCTCCACTGTCCATGGGATCCTCCAGGCAAGAATATTGGAGTGGATTGCCATGCCCTCTTCCAGGGGATTTTCCCGCCCATGGATTGAACCTGAGTCGTATGTCTCCTGCATTGGCAGAAGGTTTCTTTACCACTAGCACCATCTGGGAAGCCCTATCTATTTTATACTTTGTAATTCTCTAGATTGAAGCCCTTAGATTACAGAAAAACTCCATAATTCATTGGATATGGCTCAGTATCAATAGTATGTATGTGTCAATCCCAATCTCCCAATTCATCCCACCCCCCCTTTCCCCATTAGAGGCTGTCATAGAGAGTGAAGTGAGTCACAAAGAGAAAAACAAATGTATATTAACACATATATGTGAAATCTGAAAAAATTGGTACAGCCACTCTTATTTACAAAGCATATAGACACAGACATAGAGAACAAATGTAAAATGGTGTGTCTATTTTAAATCCTTCACTTCTGGACAAGACGGTGGATTCGGTGAGGTTCAGTGGTTTGATGGAGGCCACATACCACCAAGGAACAGTCAGGACTGATATCCAAGTTTGCTCTCTCTGTAATGGTCCAAGACTCTGATGTTTGCATCAGCTGCAGTAAGATCCTAATGAGACAGTTATGTCCTCTTCCTTCCCACTTCCTGACTCTGAGAAATATATTAATCCAAGTTAATTAAAGAAGCAGAGGGAGGGTTTGTGCCAGGAAAGGAGTGTTGCTCCACATGCTTCCTGCTGTTGTATTTGTCCCTGGGATCCCAGCTTGTCTGATATTCATGATCATGAATTCATAGAGTATTTCCTTTCCAACTCATCTTATGGCCCTCTGACTAATTTGGTTCGTAGTTTTATTTAAGTAATTATGAATTTTTTTATTCTCCTACACCCTGGTATACTGTTTTACCCACTGTTCAGTTCAGTTCAGTTCAGTCGCTCAGTTGTGTCTGACTCTTTGCAACCCCATGAATCGCAGCACGCCAGGCCTCCCTGTCCGTCACCAACTCCCAGAGTTCACTCAGACTCACGTCCATCGAGTCAGTGATGCCATCCAGCCAGCTCATCCTCTGTCGTCCCCTTCTCCTCCTGCCCCCAATCCCCACTGTAGGTGCCTAATTATTGGCCTTGTTACATTGGACCTATTAGTAGTTAGGACTTTTTCTTGTTTTCTTTGCCCCTCTCCTTCCTCTTTTCTCATTCCTTTTGTTTGCTGCCAGCATATTTGACAGAGGGTGGCTGGGAGAGAGGGGAGATGGGGAGATGTATTTTGAAGTTAAAATGTAGAAAACTTGATGGATTGGATATGTAGGGTAAAAGTACAGGAGGAATCAAAAGTTTTATGGCTTAAGCAACTGGGTGAATATAGGGACAATTTCTATATGGAGAAGTGGGCAGAGAGTCAACATGTGCTTGACAGCTAGGATTCAGTGGAGAGAAAATTGGGGATAGAAAATGGAGATTTTCTCTCATTCGTTCGTGTATCAACTGCTGGAACTACCTACATTAATCTCTAAACCTGTTTCCCCAAGTCCTACTGAATACCATAGGGCAGTTTTTCACCCACCAGGATACTTAATTATGGGCTTCCCAAGTGGCTCAGTGGTAAAGAATACTCCTGCAATGCAGGAGATGCGGGTTCAATCTCTCCATATCCTACAACAGTTAGCTATAATCATGTTGTACCTTGTATCCCCAGTACTTATTTATCTTATAATTGGAAGTTTATACCTTTCAGCACCTTCCTTCAATCCCCTGTCTCATTCTCCCTACTACCCCCAGCATTTGGTAACCACAACTCTGATCTATTTTTCTGCAACTTTTTGTTTAATATTTCATATACATGTAAATAAAATCATATGGTATTTCTCTTTCTCTGCCTGACTTGTTTCACTTGGCATCATGCCTTTAAGGTTCATCTATGTTACAAATGGCTTCTTAGTTTTTATGACTGAATAAAATTTCACTATTTATAACTTCTTTATCCATTCATCCATTGATGGACACTTAGGTTGCTTCCTTGTGTAGGCTATTACAAATAGTGCTGCTGTGAGCATGGGAATGCAAATATCTTTCTGAGTTAGTGTTTTTATTTCCTTCAGCTGTAGTCCCAGAAATGGAACTGCTGGATCATATGGTAGTTTTAATTTTTTGAGGGTTCTCCATACTATTTTCCATAGTGGCTCTACCAATTTACAATCCCTCTGAACAACTGCAGAGGTCCCTTTTCTCCACATCCATAAAGTATTTTTGATATGGCCATTCTAAGGTGATATCTCACAGTGCTTTTAATGTGCATTTCCGTAATGACTAGTGTCGTTGCACATCTTATTGTGTACTCGGTGGCCTTTTGCGTATCTTCTTTGGGGAAATGTCTATTTAGGCCCTTTGACCATTTTTTAGTTGAGTTAGTTGTCTTTTTTTTTTCCTGTTAAGTTGTATGAATTCTTTATGTATCTTGGATATTAACCTCTTACCAGATACATGGTTTGCAATTATTTCTTCCCATTCTGTAAGGAAGGGAAATTTGAAGTATTTTTTGAATTCCTTCTTCATGCCAGGCTCTCATGAAGGCACTGAGAATAGAGCAGGGAAAAGGACCAAATCTTTGCCTTTATGGGAGTTAAATTCCAGAACATCAACTATGTCAGTACCCTCTTCACAAATTTGGTTGCCCATTTCTGCAACATAACATTAAAAAAAAAGCTTTTTTAAAATTTATTTTATTATTGGAGTGTAATTGCTTTACAATGTTGTGTCACTTTCTTCTGTACAATGAAATGAATCAGCTATATGTATACATATATCCCCTCCCTCTTGGGGCTTCCCTGGTGGCGCAGAGGTTAAAGCGTCTGCCTGCAATGTGGGAGACCTGGGTTCAGTCCCTGGGTCAGGAAGATCCCCTGGAGAAGGAAATGGCAACCCACTCCAGTATTCTTGCCTGGAGAATCCTATGGACGGAGGAGCTTGGTGGGCTACAGTCCACGGGTCGCAAAGAGTCGGACGCGACTGAGCGACTTCACTTTCCCCTCCCTCTTAAGCCTCCTTCCCACCCTCCTCACCCAACCCCTCTAGGCCATCACAGAGCACCCAGCTGAGCTCCTTGTGCTTTATACCAGCTTCCCACTAGCTCTCTGTTTTTACACATGGTAGTGTATATATGTCAGCACTCCTCTCGTAATTCAGCAGCATAACATTTAGCCTTTTGCTTAAATCAAGCACACCTACTACTTGCTGTTTCCCAAATCACACACATTCTCACTTTCTTTCATTTGCCTGTACTCAGTCTCTCACCCGCCTGCTTCTCTGTTCCTCTGAGTGGGCCAGTCTGACCCATGCAGGACTGGTGTTACCACAGGCGGAGGCTGGTCAGCAGCCAGTTCTAACTGGTGGATGCTTGTGCTAGACCAGTAATTCCATTTCACTGTTAGCCCTGCACCCACCCTTCCGGGTGCAGCTCAAGTCTCTCTGCAGCCTTTTCTGGCTCTTTCCTTAGTCTTCAATGATCTCATCTTCATGTGAACTGCTGGTACCCACGGGTTTATCCCACTTATTTCACAAAGCTCACAGACTTTCTTATGACATCTGACATACAGTTGTTTGCATTTTATTAAAAAAAATTGACTTAGGCTTTTGTCTTTTCTTCCAAAATAGATAACATGCTCCTTGCACAACTCAGACACTAAATCTGCACTTTGTAATTGATCAATGCATCAGGCTGGACTCAGCATCTCATAACTGTCTGCTGGGGACTTACAGTAGAGAGGGAGCTCTGCTGATATTCTGTGTCAGTGTGCTTATCTTTAAGCAGTTCCATCCTCTAGGGCCTTCTTCTGCCCCCAGCTCCTGTCTCAGAGCCATCCCCCATCACCTTTTCTTGTGGGGCATTACCATGCCAGCACCCCTTAGGATGCTTGGCTGGTTTTCTGCATTAAGAGGACAGTGGGACATCTTGCTTGCCAGCCAACTTAATGCAGGCTGACACTGCTGGCACACTGAATTAAGGTGGAGGAGCCAGCTGCCTCGGAGAAGAGTCCATTCCTATGGAGATTAAAACAACAAAATGACAGAGTGCGAAACACCTTTATTTTCAACTTATATTTAGATGGAGAGAAGGCAGTACTTAACCCAGAGCAGAGGATGGGCTCTGATTGTTAATTGCTAAGTGAGGTGCAGTATTTTAATTTAACCCAGTCATTTGTAGAACTAGGCAAACGAGGTACATATTCTTTGCTCTTGCCCATGATATAAGGCTGAATATTTGAGAATTAATCATTTTTGGATGTTCCAGATTTGTCATTTTAAAACTGTAACTCCAGTAGTTTTTCCCCTCTGGGTAGAAGCTAAAGGAAAAGTGTTGTCGCTTTTTATCTAAGAGCATGTGACTACAGAGTCATGACTACCATATGGTAAAGCTGGTTGACAGATTTACTCAAATAACCCCCCAATTATTTAACAAATTTTGAATATTTCACTGTAGTTTGATGGTCTAGTCAGCTACCCGAGCAACTACACTTTAAGAGTTTTACAACAGGCATCTCCATGGAGTTCCATAAAGCATTTGCTCCTCCTATTTTTACTTTCCAGTAATATTCCTATCTCAGTATTCCTACTCAAAGCAGGGTACATTGGTGGAACTGACTTCCTGGTTGTAGGGGCAACAGTATGCATCTTGGGTAATCTTTTGGAAGTGAAGTGAAAGTGTTGGTGACTCAGTTGTGTCCCACTCTTTGAGACCCCATGGACTGTAGTCCATCAGGCTCCTCTGTCCATGGGATTTTCCAGACAAGGATACTGGAATGGGTTGCCATTTCCTTCTCCAGGGCTTCATCCCAATCCAGGGATTGAACCCAGCTCTCCTGCATTGTAGGCAGATTCTTTACCATCTCAGCCACCAGGGAAATCCTTTGGAAGGAAAGGACAATTTCAAACGTAAGAATAGCTCAGTTCAGTTCACCCCATTAATCAGCCCTTCATTGAGCATTCAGAATGTGATGCACTGAGCTTGCAACCATGAAGTTCAAGGAACAAGGCAGGGGTTCACTCCTCCAACTGAACATTTCAATCTTTTGGGAAATGTTAAAAAATATAGATGCTTAGGCCCCACTCTGTGGCTCAGTGGTAAAGAGTCCACTTGCCAGTGCAGGAGACATGGGTTCCATCCCTGGGTCACAAAGATCCCCTGGAGAAGTAAATGACAACCCACTTCAGTGTTCTTGCCTAGGAAATCCCAGGACAGAGGAGACTGTGGGCTACAGTCTGTGGGGTTGGAAAGAGTCAGACATGACTGAGTGATCAAACAACACTACCATCTTTCCAGGCAATTGTCATCTTGGGTTGAGTAAATTGGTATAAAGTATAGTTTGGTGCAAGGCAGTAGGAGTCTAATTTATACCTATTTATGGACTTCATTTTCATCTATTACTCTGACTTTTTAGCTCCTTACACAGAAGCCTAAAATGCATTTCAAGTGAGAGGCATGGACAATGTAACAACTGAGTTTAAGGGAGGAACAGATAGTTAGAGGCTGGAGATAGGATTTGAACCTATGCTTTAAGAATGGGTAGGCTATAAATAAACATAGATGTGAGAACAGGACATTTTGAGTGGAAAACTAGCATAAACCTCAGCTTAAGTGTGTAAGCTTGAGGCGAGAAGCTGTAAGGTATGTGCCAAGTATTATCTTGATATTAGTTTGAAAATTGTGAGAAATCAGGTAGGCCTGCATAAGAACTTGGGCCCAAAGATATGACTTTGAGTTCTATACTACCACTGAGTAACTTTTCACTGACAAGGTATTTCACGTCTCTGAACTCCAGTTGCCACCTCTGCTGAAAGTGGGACAAGAGTTCTGGGGTTGTATGTAACCAGTGAGGAAATATGTATACAAGCACTTGATAAAATCCAGAGCCCTACACAGTGTTAGATGTTTTATTATTGTCTTTGGGAAGGGAAGGTATTGAGTAGAGGAGTGATGTGTTGAAAAATTTATTCATTCATCCTGTTCATAAATGAATACAAGAAATAGCTAAAAATAAGTATTCATCATCACTGAGTTACTTTATGTCCTTGTGTTTAGGGATTGGAGGCTCACCTTCAAAAGAGAAGGGCCCGCTAGCTGCCCACCATGGCTGCAGAGGCTGCACCCGACAAAGCGGGAAGTGAGTATCAGTCCCTACCTCACAACTCAGCGACCAGTGCATAACAGCTCCATTGGCCATGAACTCTCAGAGTGCTAGCTTTATTGGCAAGCCTGTAAGAATCCATCTCATTCCCTTTATTTAAATATAACCAGCTTTTGAGAGATGTAGAGCAACTCGAGAGATGTGGAGTGTGTGTTGCTCTACATATATATATATATTCATCTTAACTGAATATACTGTCTGATGCAATCTTCAGTAATCATGTATGACTATTAACTGAATAGCTTGAAATGTGGCTAGTGAAGTAAGCAACTGAGTATTTAATTTTAATTCAATTTACTTTCAATATAAAACCTGATAATTCAGTTATTGGAACACTTTTAAGCACGTTTGGAGCAACTTGGTTGGGCATGTGAGTCTATGTTTTTAAGTGGACATTTTATACATAAACTATTTCTGATATAAATTTGGCATCTGAATTGAGATGTATGTAAGTACAACATACTTACAGGATTTTAAAGTCAGAACAAGAAAAGGAATATATTTTGTTAATTTTTAATATTGATTAATGTTGAGATGATAGTTTGTATATGCTTTATTTAAAATATCCTATAACAGTTGTTATATGTTATTAAAATTAATTTCATCTCTTCACTTTTGAAAATGTGACCACTGGAAAATTTTAAATTAGAAATGGGGTACACAATGTACTTCATTTAGAGCTGCTCTAGATTTGGCTTCCCTGGTAGCTCAGTTGGTAAAGAATCTACGTGCAATGCAGGAGACCTGGATTCGATACCTGGGTCGGGAAGATCCCTGGAGACGGAAATGCCAACCAACTCCAGTAATCTTACCTAAAATTCCAATGGACAGAGGAGCCTGGTGGGCTACAGTCCATGGGGTCTCGAGAGTCGGACACTTAGCCACTAAACCACCACCGGATTTGGCAACATTTCAAGTAATCTTAAATTTAGGCTTATGTGGCCTGATTGAGAAATGTTTGGTGCTGAACATAGAGCTGGGATGATTAAGATTTTCTGTTTTGTTATTACCTTCACTTGGCTCCTGTACCCAGGCAGCCTGTGATACAGGCCAGCTGACATCTATCTGTCCAGGGTTACAAATACAGATGGTGCAGTGGGAATCACTTTAACACTCTTCCTATTTGGATAATACAGCACATTTTTCAAGATGGAAAGGGTAGAAAAGGAGGACGATCCAGGAAGTAGAGGAGGAATGTTCTTGAGCTTCACTTTGTCTTTGGGTCATGCCCATAATTACTTAAATTAGATTTGAAGTCTTGTTTCTATGAGCTTGGAATTCCCCTACATCTTCTTAGCAACCTACCCCAGTCTGAGAATGTAGTGATTTTTTTGGGGGAGGAGGGGTAAATTGTAGTCTCCCTGAGGTACATAAGAAAGTTATTAATCATTTATTGTTGCAAAGACAATAAGACACTTTGCTTAAGGAGAATATAATTGGGGAAGTGAGTAACCTTGTATCTATAAGAGACAACAGAATGCCTTTAAGTTAAAATTGAAAAGTTGAGTGTTAATGCAGTATGGGTTGTGGAAAAAATTGTTGAATGTAGATTTTAGATGATGAAAAGCCATATGCCACTGGAAATTTAGATTTTGCTTGATTTTAAGATTCTTTCTCAAAAGAAATTAGAAATAAATTTTGTTTTCTTCACTTAAAAGTCATGGAATTGAATGTAAACTATTTTGTTGGAGGTGTCTCTCAGGGCATTTCTTCACTTCGTAGTTTCTACAGCTCTGCATAAGAGCAAGTAAAAGGCTCCTAGTTCTAGCTTCCCTCTCCCTCTCCTCCTAAGTTCCTCTGGTCCCCCAACCCTTTGTTTTGTAATTGTTTGCTGTATGTTTGTTATTTTTAGCCAAGGAATTTTTTTTTCCTACAAAATAAAACTTAGGAAGAGCTCAGATATGTAAAACAGATAAAGTCTAAGCTGCTCTGAGTAAAGAGGGGCCCCCAAGGCAGTGAAATTGATGAAGCACAACTTTAAAACTTCTGCCTGAGTCTGGATTTGATTCATTGTGTTATTTCTCTTGGGATACTTCCTGTTTTAAATCTTACCTCTAATAATACAATGTGAAAAGCCTGCTATCTTTAAAGGGAAATTCATACTGAGTGAACTGGCAACAGCAAGTGTTAGTGATGTATGCTGGCTTCTGTGACAGTATGATACTAAATGTCATGATACTCATTTTCAGTTTTTCTGGTGTTAGGCTCTAAGCCCCTAGAAGGCTGGGATACTAAGTTGTCTTATTTATTTCAATGCGTTTAGCACCAAAACAGCACCTAGGACTTAGTAGATGCTTAGAAAATATTTACTAAACTGAGTCTTATTGAATATGCGTGCTAAGTTGCTTCAGTCATGTCCAGCTCTTTGGGACCCTATAGACTGTAGCCCTCCAGGCTCCTCTCCCCGTGGGTTTTCCAGGCAAGATTACTGGAGTGTTGTTGAACCGCAAGGTTCCGCCCTGGAGTCCGTCGCCCAAGACCACCAAGACACAGGATCGATGCAAATAGCAAGAGGATTTATTGAACCGGCGCGCCGGGGTTCTGTCCTCCTCAAGCAAGGAGCGAACCCCGATGACAGTTACAGGACAGTTTTTAAGCACAAAAACCACATTGGGCGGGGAGGTATAGATATATCATGATTGGTCACAATACTGCTGACCTTTACAAGGATAGGCTCGTGAGGGTCTGGCGATATAATTCTGCGGATAACACACAGTTTACACAACTTGTTTTTCTGACTCTCTGGAAAGTCAAACCCTCCAGGTCAGGGTCTGTAAGTTACAAACCCCCCAGGTCAGGGTCTGTGAGTCACAAACCCTCCAGGTCAGGGTCTGTGAGTCACAAATAACAGAGATAACCTTTCAGTTGGTCTGGAAAATCCCTAAATCTTACAGGTTATTTCCTCACACCATCTCATCTTCTGTCACCCTCTTCTCCTGCCCTCAATCTTTCCCAGCATCAGGATCTTTTCCATTGAGTCAGCTCTTTGCATCATGTGGTCAAAGTATTGGAGCTTCAGTACCAGTCCTTCAAATGAATATTCAAGGTTGATTTCCTTTAGGATTGACTGGTTTGATCTCCTTGCTGTTCCTTGAAAGAGTCCCAAGAGTCTTCACCAGCACCACAGTTCAAAAGCATCAATTTTTTGGCACTCATTCTTCTTTCTTTGCTTCCTTCTTGCTTTTTTAACACCTGTGAAATCAAGCACAGGCGTTCAGATACTGACTCTGACTATACAAGCACGGGGGCCTTAGCCATATGGCCATACATCTTTGTGCAGGCAACCTTCTAAGTAAACTGTTATGAGGTCTCTGAAGAATGCAGCCTGTTTGTAGAAAAAAATGGGAATCCTGTGATTAAGGGCAGTTATTTTGTTATGATTATAAGAAACACATGTTTGTTAGGCCCCAGGTCTTTCTGGATGCAGGAAAGACTTGCTTAATGAAAGACTTGCTTAATCAAGAGATGGCCAGTGGCTTATTCTCTGTCATAGTTTCCATAATTAGATCTTCTTTCGGTGTCTTCACTTCAAATTAACTAGAGCAACTATACAGGTTCTGTAGAGCATTGAGAGAAATCTGAAGTTCTATGAACTATTAATCAAAAATAGCAACTGGTGATATATGAAGAATGAGTTTAAAAAAAGATAAAATAAGTGTAAGAAAATATTTTAGGCTAGTGAAATCACTTGGCATTAGAGATTCATTTTCTTTCTTTATGGTGATATTAATATTTACACTCATGTTTTAGATCAGTTTAA
>SJYT01062467.1:0-26877 GCA_006410635.1 Cephalophus harveyi | reverse complement strand
CATTAATTTTTACACTCATGTTTTATATCAGTTTAATATGATTATTTCATCCTCTTCATGAACTTTATCATAAAATATTTATTATTACTTATAATGACTTTTTATTGCATTTTGGGGATTTAGTAACTTGAAACCAAAGTATGAAGAGATTTCATTATTTGCAAACCTATTCATGAATTAGTTTTGGATAAAAAGGACTATAATAAAACCAGACTTTTTCAAACTAATTTAGAAAGTTGAAATTTATCTTTGTGCTATTGAAGTAATGAGGATTGATTAATGAAATTAATCATATAAACACTGTTGGGTAAAATTTAGCCCAATGACAGTAAATGATACAACTATAACTACAGTAATAATAATTGGTCACATTTGAAAGTTTATTATGTGTCAGGCCCTGTGCTAAATGCTTTGTAACCCAGTCCAATGTAATCTTCAAAACAATTCTGTGCAATATGTATTATTATTATCTCTATTTTACAAGTGAGAAAATGAAGGTTTAAGGACAATAAAATATAGTTCATGAACAAATTGAAATTCAGAGCAAAATAGTACAACTCAGGAATGAGAGCTCTTAAAAATCATTTTATATGCTGTGGATATGTATTTTCAAATAGAGCTTTACTGATAGACTTTTTTTTTAACAGAGAGGGAGGAGACCTTGACAGCTCCCTTTAAGAAGTGAAGTTATAATGCACACTTGAACATATAAAAGCTACATGCTTACATACTTATCCCATTGTGAACAAAGAAACAAAAGCCTCAAAGATTATTAATTGGATGAATTCTTAACATCAAAGTTGTTTAATTTCTTGCAATTTTAGATTCATTTGTTGAACATATACCTATCCTTGGATATTATAAAAATAAAGAACACACTATCTTTGCCTTTTCTGAGGCTTTGAGATATGACTTGTCTTGTGATGTCTTCAATATTTAACTCTTTGGTTCAAAGGCTACTTTTTAGTAATGTGAGAAGATATAACAGCTGCCCCAGGACCTTAGATGACAGTGAGGGCCCAGGACTGCTCATTTGGAGTCAAGGTGCCCATAATTCGTAGGACGATCTCTAGATCTGTGTGAAGTCATCCCCAGTGGCTGCCCTTCCCTGTCCCTTTAGGAGGATCCCAGGCCTTGTTCTGATGGTGAATACTGAACACACTGGTCAACACGGAGCCCAGCGAGGAAGAAAATGCTGCCTTGGGAATTTAAGCTCCGCTGTCAAAGGCTAAGTTTTAGTCATGAAAGGGGAAGCAGAATGGCTCTCTCAGCACATTACAAGAGGGGCAGAATGATTGCTGCCTCTACATGAAAATGTCTTAATCTGTTCTGGAGGCTGCAGCAGAATATCATAATGTGGGTGGTTTATAAGTAATAAAAATTCATTTCTCATGGTTCTGGAGGGTGGGAAGTCCATGATCATGGCATCAGCAGATCTGAGGTTTGGTGAAGGCTTGCCCCCTCATTAATGGATATCTTCTCACCATAATACTCACATGGTGGAAGGGGGCTGTCTAGCTCTCCGGTTCTCTTTTATAAGGGCACTAATCTCAGTCATGAGGCTCTGCTCTCATGGCCTAATCACTTATCCAAAGCCCCACCTCCTAATACTATCATCACACTGGGCATTAAGTTTCAACATACCAGTTTTGGGTAGATGTATACACTCAGTTTTAGCAGAAAATGCCAATGAAATGTGAGTACTCCAGGTGACCAGCCATACCTCAAAGGAGTCTCCAGAACTCACAAGGACTGTGTGATAATTAGGAAAAGGAGCAGATGTGTTAAAAAACAAAACAAACCCCAAAACCAAAAAACAGCAAGCAATTCTGGAGACCAACACCTTGTGGGCTTCCAGCATGACTGACTTTAGAAGGCGTTTGGCCTCTCTGTGTCTCAGAGCTTTCTCTGAAAATGAAGATGAGATCATCTCTAAGGTCTTCTGTGGAATGAAAATGCAGTGGCTTTTATGAACATACATTTTCACCAAAAACTAATGACTTAATCATTTTACATATTAATACATGACTATTGTTTGTCATGTATGACACATGACAATATTGTAATTATAAGTAGTTGTAGGGGAGTTTAGATTAGTTAGAGGAAGGAAATTAAAGGAGGAAAGGTTGTCTTGAGAGGGGAAAAAAAAGAGGACAGTTTGTGGAGGCACACTTTGGAACAGATCACTGCCTTTGAACTGGGACCTAAGTGGTCTGGTTAAAAGCCCCTTCAAAACAGATTTCAGTTGAAACTTGGTGTAAGAGACAATTTTAATTCCTTAACTCCTGTCTATTAGATGTGAAGACACTGCGTTTATGACTTTGAATGGTGACATTTATATGAACCATTTTGTGATTTACATGTGACTTTGTGTTCCAGTTTATTCAAAGAGTATGTCCACTTCTTCACAAGTGTGTGCATGAAGTCTTGACAACTACCCTTGCAAAGAAGAAAAAAATCCATCAATCATTGTCCCTAGAAATATGTAGGCAGCCCTGAATGTGAGCAGATACAGTGGCAAATGTGGGAGCACAGAGAGATTTGAATTTGGTGATGACTTTACATACTTTCCATGGGTAAGAGAAGGTGGAGGGGAGAAGACAGGGAGCAAAGGGAGATGCCCTTTCTTTAATAACTGCAGAGTGACAGCCTCATCCCAATGATGGGATATCTTAGTAGATACTTTCTCTCCTAACCCAGCACTGTTTAAGTGGGTTAAGTGTCTAGCCGTTCCTCCCATTCACTGCTTGGATCTCCCTCCTCAGGATATCACTGCCCCAAAGTAACAGTGGCCAGTGGCCCATGAGTCTGCATGGTGAAAAACAAGGGGAAATTTTGTGAAGGAATAAAGAGTTTACTCCAGTGTTTCATTATGAAATTTTCAAACATATAGCAAGCTTGAAAGAACTTAAAATCAATACCCATAGGCCTACAACCCAGTGCTCACCATTCATATTTTATGTTATTTGATTTATCACATATTTATCCATCAAGCAACATACATAGCCTTAGTCAGAATTCAATATTTTTAAGTAGTTTTCTTTTAATGTAAAATGTACAACAATGAAAAGCAGAGATCTTAATATATATTCACTGAGTTATGATAACGTACCTGTGTAATCTATTGTGTATCAAGATATAGAACATTGTCATCTCCCTGGAAATTTCCTTCATGTCCCTTCTCAGTGAGTCTTGAAGATCACTGTTCTGGGTTTTCCCCCTATATATTAGCTATATTTCCACTAGAACTTTATTTAAATAGAACCATATAGTATTTGCCTTTTTGACATAATGTTTTTGCTTATATAACATAATGATTTTGAGATTCATTCGTGTTGTGATGTATGTCAGTAGTTTGATCCTTTTTTTTTGCTTAGTCGTATCTCATTGTATGATATACCAGTTTGTCTGCTGTTCTCTTGTTGATCCAGATCTGTCTGTTTCCAATTTGAGTCTATTATGAATACAGCTGCTGTGAGCATTCTTGTACAAGTCTTTTGTAAATACATGTTTCATTCTCTTTGGAAAATACCTAGGAGTGGGATCGCTCAGTCGCACGGAAGGTGTATATTAGGTGTATATTAGAAATTGCCATAGTTTTTCCAAACTATTTATCCTATTTTGTATTTCCACCGATGACACATGAGGTTCCAGCAGGTCCACTGCCTCATCAACATTGGCTGTTACCAGTCTTTTTAATTTTAGCCATACTGGTGAGCATGTGGTGGTATCTGCTGTGGTCTCAATGTTTGTGTCCCCCTAAAATTCATATGTTGAAATCCTAAAGCACAATGTGATGATGGTACTAGAGGTTGAGGTCTTTGGTGGGAGGTGATTAGGTCATGATGAGTGCTTATATAAAAGAGGCCCTGGAGACCTTCCTACTCCCTTCCACCAAGTAAGGATACAAGTAGATGTCTTTGACCAGGAAGAGAGCCCTTCCCTGACCGTACTGCCAATCCCGATCTTGGACTTCCAGCTTCCATAATGGAGAGAAATAAATTTCTGTTGTTTACAAGCTACCCGGTCTCTGATACTTTGTTGTATCAGCCCACACAGACTAAGATAGTATCTTATTATGGTTTTAATCTGCATGAAGATGGAGTTTCTAAATGCTTAAAATTTGAGTAGGTGAAAAGAAGAGAAAATCTTGATCCTAAGGGTACTTAAAGGAGGTATAGTTAAAGAAATGGGGAGCATCCTGGCCAGACTGAAAAGCTGATTTGATAAGTAATATATTGAGATTTTGCTGTGTCCAGGGTAAGAGAAGAAAGCCAAGAAACACTTATAAACATCAAAATCAGCTAACAGTAGAGGAAATATATAAGGAAGAAATCTTAGACAACACTAGTTAAGATGATATATTTTTTGTACATGCTATAGAATTCTATGACTTCCCTGGTGACTCAGATGGTAAAGCATCTGCCTACAATCCGGGAGACCTGGGTTCAATCCCTGGGTCAGGAAGATCTCCTGGAGAAGGAAATGGCAACCCACTCCAATCTTCATGCCTGGAAAATCCCATGGACAGAGGAGCCTGGTGGGCTACAGTCCATGGGGTTGCAAAGAGTCGGACATGACTGAGCGACTTCACTTTATAGAACTATATACATAGCTCTGGGTAAAATGAATAAGAATCTTAGGAAAATAGTTATCATTATAATGCTACCGAGTTGAAGATATATATATATATATATATTTTATTTCAGTACTATTTCTACTAAATTAATTTAAACTTTTGAGTTTTATTTTTAAGTTATAATGTTATCACATTATAAGGTAAATACTCTTGTAGAAATGTACAGTCATATTAATCTGTCTCTTATACACATCTAGATGTGTATAAGAGACAGGTACTCCAGGTGACTTTCTGACCATTGTAAGCTAATTTAAGTAAAATATTACATTGAAGGGACATTATGTTAACTTTTTTTGCACTTAATGGCAACCCACTCCAGTGTTTTTGCCTGGAGAATCCCAGGGACGGGGGAGCCTGGTGGGCTGCCGTCTATGGGGTCGCATAGGGTCGGACACGACTGAAGCGACTTAGCAGCAACATCTACTTATATAGTTCACATTTTATAATATTCTGCAAGATTCATAACTTTCCAAATTTCAGTTTCATAGTTTTGCCATTTTTGGTTAAGAAAGTACATTAGTTACATTAAAAAAAGTAAACCATTTCTCTGTTTCTATTTCAGATTCTCTATTAGAGGTTCCCAAGCAAGATTTTTTTCAAGAAGCAAAAACTCTCATTGCTCAACATTATAAGAAAATAAATGAGGTTAGTGCTTTGAATTTAACTAACATTGTATTTTTCAGGAAACTAATAACAATTTTTGTATACTACAACAATTGTTACAAATGATTGCATGAACCCTAATAGATTTTGAACAGAAGAGAAAATGAAACCCTTACTAGCTATAAGAATTGATTTCAGGTTGCATTTAAAAATAAAAGATTTTTCAGCTCTACAGGTTAATTACATATATGTTCCGTTTGTACATTTAACTTAATTTTTAATGTTTTCTGTTGTTGAATTACAATGGAAGTTTTTGGATTAAATATCTCAAGTAAAGATCCCTCTTTAAACACTGTTAGATGAAGCTAAACTAGAAAACACACTGTGAGATGTGTCCCTCCTGTGCCGCCAGCATGACATACTCACCTGTATCTTTTTCCACGTCACTTTGTATTAGGACTGTGTACCAGTCTGATTGTTCCTTGAGGCCAGTAGCTGTCTTGTTTGAATGTTGCATCCTTAGCAGTGAGTCTTGTGCCTGGCTCGATAAGTAATTGCTTAATGGCATAGACTGGTGGGGAGGAATGAAAGAAAAAGGGGTGGCAAAGAGATAGGAGAAAAGGGTACAGGATGAAATTTTGGAGGAGAGCACCTGGAGAGGAGATGGGAACTTTGGGGAGCGGTGGCTGCTGTGACAGATGGCTCTTTGGCTAGACAGGGGAGAGAAGGAGATCTAGGATGGTTTACTGTGTGCCACACTGTTCTCTCTTTTGAATATTTTTTTAAAGAAAAAAAACATATTTTAAAATAAATATTTTAACTTTTTCCATGTTTCCTGTTGAGGGGGAAGAGGATTATATATATATATTTTTAATTGTGTTTCTGCTGTATGATAGAGAGAATCAGCTATATTTACACATATATCCGCTCCTTCTTGAGCTTCTCCCATCCCATCCCCACTTGTGGTCACCACAGAGCACCAAGCTGAGCCCCCTGTGCTACCGAGCACATTCTGACTAGCTATCTATTTTACACATGGCAGTGCATATACATCAGTCCTAATCTCCCAACTTATTCCTCCTCGTCTACTCTGTGTCCACCGATCCGTTCTGTACTTCTGGGTTATTCCTGTCCTGAAAATACGCTCATCTGTACCATTTCCCTAGATTGCACACTTGCACATTAATATATTTGTTTTTATCTTTCTGAGTTACTTTTCTCTGTATGACAGATTCTAGTTCCATCCATGTCTCTATAAATGACCCAATATTGTTCCTTTTATGACTAAGTAATATTCCATTGTATATATGTATCACATCTTTATCCATTCATCTGTTGATGGACATTTAGGCTGCTACCGTATAACTCAGCAGCTCCACTACAGAGCATATACCCTGAGAAAACCATAATCCCAAAAGACACATGCACCCCCCAGTGTTCATTGCAGCATCATTTAAAATAGCCAGTACATGAAGGGTTATAATTTTTACACGTGCTTATTTTGAATGGTCCTGTAGGCTGAGACTGACCATAGGTGGTTTTAATCTTGTAATCAACATTGTTAACATTGCTTACTCATTTTTGCCTCTCATCAATTAGAAGTACTTACAAACTGTATGGATTTCAGTGGTAGGCATGTGAGATGAAAAGTTTACACTCTTCAGAGTTAGATGGCTGTGCCTTAGAACCTTCACCTACTTTTAGAATTTTATCTAATAAGAAGAGGACAATATCCTACCTTTGGTTGCTTGGTAAAATGTAATACCAGTGTACTGAAACCTCCTTATTGGCATTTTGAGTGGGCATCTGTTTACTTTGTCTGAACCTTTTCTTGTATGGAGGAGAAGAGCCATAGCTCTGTCTATGGGCTAGAGAATTACTAGACTAGAACAATTATAATTGTTTGGATAACTGCCTATCAGAGACCTGGGATTATATTATGTTCTATTACTCAAGGTAGTCAAAATTAGTAAGCAATTAAGTGATTGCAAGGATCTAAAATACATATCCAGTTAGTAATAGGCTTTTCTTAAGAACCTATGTCCATGTGTAAGCAGTTATTTCTGATTCAACAGAGAATTTTGAGGATGTTACCATTTTTTTTTTTTGACATTTGAAGATTCTCCAAAGATGGCTGAAAGTGAATTCTTATTTGTCTATTTGAAAACTTCTATTTTAAAATTGACTTTAAAGCTGTATTAGAAAATATCATATTTGAGGAAAGCATCACTATTTAAAAATTTATATATATATTTTAAATGGAATATAACACTTATGCTTGTTAAGGGCTTTTAGAGAACTATGACAGATAACATCTACTTTATCTGAGTATTGTCATGTGCTTTAAGTAAATGTCTTATACAATAAAGTACTTTGTAAAATATATTTAGTGGGTATAATTTTATTAATTTATTACCAAATTTATTACCTAGTTTTATACAGTTAAATTTAATTAAATTTATTTTTGTTTATAGAATAAAGTTCCAGGTACTTCTATAAATGTCTTCAGAAATAAACATCAGAAACCAAAGTCTACCAAATTCATACCTTTGGAGATCAAAAAAAAGGAAACACTTGATGTGGTCCAAGAACTTCAGGCAGCATACAAAAGGATTTGTTTTCCCAAGGACCGTTCCAAAAGTGGACCTTCTGAGGAGCCTCCACAACGGACTGCTTTCAATGAGCCACACATTTTTAATATAAAAAAGAAACACAAGGAGCCTATAGATCTAATTGTGAAAGGTAAGTTTTTTGGTGGAGCAAAGAAGTTCAGCAAGCCATCAGGCAGAATTATTTGCTCATGGTGTGCTTGTAATGAAATTTCTACATTTAAACAAAACCCCACATTTTAAATGCTAGCAGTGAAAGGTAGGGAGGCATGATTGGAAGAGTTGCTAACTTCTGGGAGCCACCAGAAGGTGAAAAGAAGGCATCCTCGTGGAAAGAGGAATGCAGAGGAACAGAATGGGTTGATCACTTCTTCCAGTCGACACAGTTCCTAGAACAGGCAGAGGCTCATGGCTCTGGGGTCTGTTGTTGAGTGGGGTAGCTAGGGTAGGTGAGCTATTCATGAGGATGTTACCCCAAGACTGTAAAAGGATTTGGGGGAGGTATAGAGTTTCCTTTAGAACCTATTGTGGTAAAGGTTTCTTCTTCATCAGGATTTCGGTAAAGTGGAACCTGGAGGTCTGTTTAAGCAGAGTAATACTGTTTTTATAGACTAATGTGTTTTCCTGGCCAGAATAAATGACCTCTCAAAATACATTTTTAGTTATAAACTTTCATAACTTCATCTACATTTCCCTCTTTTGTTATTGCTTACTATGTTATTCATTCATTTGAATTTTTTTCAAATGAGTGCCTGCCCTGTGTCAGGCAGTGTGTTAGGAGCTGGAAACACAAAGTTTAAAAGGCTCAGAGAGTAGTGGCGGGGACAAATATTTGGGTAATTTCTTATTCTGACAACTGCTGACATACAGTTGGTGCAAGTGATTATGGAGACATTGAGGAGTAACCAACCAGATGCCAGAGGGAAAATTTCTCAGACGAGATCTCATTAGAAATGGGTTTTAAGGAGAAGTTCATTAAAGGTAAGTAGGAACAGGAGAGGCCATTTGGATCAGTGGAAGAGCCAAAGGACAAAAGAAAGTGATATGTCTTGGGGAAGGAGAGATTTGGTAAGAGATGAAGTTGCAGAGATGGGTGAGACTAGGTTTTGATGCAATTATAATAGCAGACCCAGGAGTTGACCCATGTGTATTTAAGAGCCAATGATATTAAAGCTGGAAGAAGGGGAAGGAGTGAAGTATGACTACTTCTTTCTGTCAAGAAAAATAAAACTGGCAGTAGAGTCTGTGTTGAGAATGGTGGCAGAAAGAGATGAGAGGAGGCTGCCCAGGAAAGAGATGGTCCACATAAGAGACGGCAGGGCCTCAAGTAGGGCAGGAGTGAAGTGTGAAGTGTCCAGGAGGGATTTATTGCAGTGTTTCTCAGGGTAGTATTCAGAACACTAGTCAGGAGTGATTCACCTGGACACAAGGGTTCTTAGGTTAGATAAGTTTGAAAAATGCATTTACTTCTTGGAGATTCATATTGAAGATTAATATATTGAAAGCTCTAAGAAATACTACAGGAAAGAAATCTGTTTAATGTTTTTAACCTGCCTATCACCAATTTGTTTAACTAAAGAATTCCCCAAGAAAGATACTTAGGTTTCTAGACGGGAAAACTCAACAGGTATCATTAAGGGAATTCAGAGGGAGAAGCAGATTTAGGGCAGGTGGAGACAGGAATGGGAAAGATAACCAATTCAGTTGTAGACCTGTTCAATAGACATGCATTGGGAGATAAACAGTTGGAAGTTGGAAATGGAGCTACTTAGAAAGAACCAGGTTAAGACTGAAGATTTATGTTGGGGATCACTGCCATAAATGAACCATTGTGGGGTTCATACATTGTTCAACCAACATTTATTTACTGTGGGAGAGATATAGAGATAAAAGATGCTTCTTGCCCTCAAGAATTTCAAATTTCATATATGTAATTTGTGTGCAGTTGGATGAAGGAGGATAAATAGCTGATTATAGTATAGTATGACCGACTGTAATAAAAACCAGTGCTACTGTTTTGAAGTCAATTGGAAATATACCTGATTCAGATTTAGTAATAGGGATGGAATCCCAGGAGATTTAAAGTCTGAGTGAAGTATGACTACTTCTTTCTGTCAAGAAAAATAAAACTGGCAGTAGAGTCTGTGTTGAGAATGGTGGCAGAAAGAGATGAGAGGAGGCTGCCCAGGAAAGAGATGGTCCACATAAGAGACGGCAGGGCCTCAAGTAGGGCAGGAGTGAAGTGTGAAGTGTCCAGGAGGGATTTATTGCAGTGTTTCTCAGGGTAGTATTCAGAACACTAGTCAGGAGTGATTCACCTGGACACAAGGGTTCTTAGGTTAGATAAGTTTGAAAAATGCATTTACTTCTTGGAGATTCATATTGAAGATTAATATATTGAAAGCTCTAAGAAATACTACAGGAAAGAAATCTGTTTAATGTTTTTAACCTGCCTATCACCAATTTGTTTAACTAAAGAATTCCCCAAGAAAGATACTTAGGTTTCTAGACGGGAAAACTCAACAGGTATCATTAAGGGAATTCAGAGGGAGAAGCAGATTTAGGGCAGGTGGAGACAGGAATGGGAAAGATAACCAATTCAGTTGTAGACCTGTTCAATAGACATGCATTGGGAGATAAGCAGTTGGAAGTTGGAAATGGAGCTACTTAGAAAGAACCAGGTTAAGACTGAAGATTTATGTTGGGGATCACTGCCATAAATGAACCATTGTGGGGTTCATACATTGTTCAACCAACATTTATTTACTGTGGGAGAGATATAGAGATAAAAGATGCTTCTTGCCCTCAAGAATTTCAAATTTCATATATGTAATTTGTGTGCAGTTGGATGAAGGAGGATAAATAGCTGATTATAGTATAGTATGACCGACTGTAATAAAAACCAGTGCTACTGTTTTGAAGTCAATTGGAAATATACCTGATTCAGATTTAGTAATAGGGATGGAATCCCAGGAGATTTAAAGTCTGATAAATTTTGAAGGATGAATAAGTGTTAACTCAAGAAGGAAGAAAGGTACTATGAGAGTCAAGCATCTACATCATAATGAGTATCTGAGAACGTGATGATAGTGTACTTGAGGGAACTAAAATAATGTTAAATAACTGATATGAGGCTTGGGGACTTAGAGACGAGACCAGCAGAACATTGAAATTTAACCTAAAAGTAATCCAGATGTTTTACAGAACAGTTGCAGTGATCACATTTGCATTTGATAACATATAGTGGCAGTAGAGGTGAGGTGGGATGAATTTTGAAGACACGGAGACCAATGAGGAGACAGTAATTCTCATAAGCAAGGGAGACATGCATTACATTAGTGGCATTGGGGATAGAAGTGAGGGGAGAGATTTTAGACATATTTGAGAAGCAGAGTTATCTAGATTTGGTCAACAATAAGGTGGAACATCAGACATAGAGAAGGGCTGTGGGATTCATGGGCTTAGTGGTACTAAGCGGCATCATGGAAACAGATTGAATTAAAGAGTTGGAGATGCATTCTTACGTAATGGTGAAACTGCCACCCGCAATAAGTTGAAATCTAAACGTTTCCATACTGAGCTTTGTAGCTCTAGGTGAGGAAGTTGGGAGGAAATAGCATTACTAAAATGTGTTGGTGGTTTTGGTTGCCTTTGGGAAGTTTTTATTATCAAAGAGGGATAAACTAAGAAGACTATTGGCTGGTTTGCAAGCAGAAATGAGAGCGCATAGAGAGGCAACAAGTATTTGGGTGCTTGGTTTTGAGAAAATACCTACTAAGATTTATCACTGTAGCAAAAATCAGATTAATGATATGTTTTTACCAACCGGGACCATTGTTGCAGGTAATCCAAAGGCACTAGCTATTAAGTTGAGAGACTAAAGCAGGAGGTAGAGAAGTAAAGATACAAGGGAGATTTTAAAACTATGTCTAAAAAAAGAGCTTTGAATGTGGGTGGTTATTGGTGTGCAGAATTGGATAAAAATAGGTTAAAATATCTAACAAATATTTTAGAGAATTTCATTGCTGAAGAAACCATGAACCTTGATTTAATTGAATATTCAAGAGTAAAATAGCCTGGCTTTATCTGGAAGTGTATCACAAAAGCTATACAGTCGCCAAGGAGAATAATAGCAATACGTGGCCCAGGTGCAAAGAAAAACTTCTCAGAGTGGATCTAGGGGGCACTAAGGAAATGAACAAGGGAGTGCCTCTCAGAACAGAATCCTTGTCTACTCAGGGGACTTCTCAGCGCCTCCCCAGCAGGATTCTATAACTTTCTTTGGCCTAATGATTGCTCCACTGCTGGATGTTGTGTGCTTCTGGGGAAAGGTGGAAATAACTTATGAATTTGCTACACATTGTTACTAGACCAGAAGGAGCCACATCTGGGCCTGATAGAGAAGATTACAAACAGCCGGAGATCCTGGGCTCTGAGCTGGATGCAGTGCTTTGGTGGAACTTTTGGTTGTCTCCTTTGTGTCCTATCAGGGCATAAAAATAATGGATATTTGATGTGCAAAAGGGCAGACTATGTGGAGACTGGCTAGATGCTTATTATACCCTTTTTTTTTCCTGAGTACTTGGTTTTAATACACTCCTCATTTCCCTTGTAGTTAGGAGGAGCTATCTGATTGAGATTTGGCTCAATGGATTATAGCTGGAAGTGCCGCACATCCATAAAAAATGTCTCTCTGGTGTTTGGCTCTCAACACGACACCCCCCATTTTCAAGCATAAGGACTCTTTTTCAACATTCTTAAAACAATTGCAGTTTCATTCATGGGAGAGTGATCAAAGTGCTTTTAGTATCTGTTGATCAAAAAGCTTTTGTTCAGACATGGAGTAGACATACAAAGGTTGATGAGTGAGAAAAAAATGATCATGACTTGTTCCCTCACGGAACTTGTAGTCCAGAAAAACAGATATTAATTAAATTGTCAGCTGTATTTGGATTGAGAGTATACAAATCGTGAATTGGACCAGGTCTGGGGATCAACAAAGGCATCCTAGAGGAAATGTCATTTGAACTAAGGTATGAGAAATGGGAAGGAATTTCTCAGACAAGGAGTAATTCCTGCTTGGAGTTATGGGTCTCTATGCAATGGCCCAAGTGAGGGAAGCACAGAAGTGCTTTCAAAAAGTGCAGAAAGAATAGGTATGGCTGCAGTTCCGATGAGGAGCTGAAGAGAGGTCAGCCGCAGCTGTCAGAAAAGCAGAACCTTGTCAGTGCCGCACTCAGAAATGCTCAGCAACTGGTGTTGGGGAGGAGGGAGGAAGCTCCATGTGCAACTTTTGCCCATTTCCACGTGTAAGTACTCTCACGTAGCCAGTTTCAAGCCACTGATGTGACACCACTGATCATGGGAGTCGGGATGAGATGCACACCGTTTGCTCTCTGGAGCATTTCTGGCAAACCCTGTTCATACAGTTTGAGCTCCTCTGGGCTCACTTCCTGTGTCCGCCCCTGCTGTGGTGAGGTTCCTTCCCCAGCGCCTTCCTGGCTTGAGACACCTACAAGAATGGGCTAACCTGTCACACAGGAGGAGCTGGGAAGGGAGGGTGAGGGCTGGTGGATAAACACTTCCTCCTTCCTTTGCCAGGGCAGAAGGGTCTCAGTTACGTTCTGTAAAGCTTCTCAGAAGGTCCCAAATAATTAGGCACCCCGATTCTTGTGGTTGTCAACTCAGAAAAGGATTCTTACATTAGTTCTCCTTTTTTTTCTTCCCCCTCAGCCCCACTTTTCATTCCTGATCCCTGCACTCACGTCCTTAAAATGATCTCTTAAAAATGTTTTGGTGGCAAGTTGTCAGTACTTGTCAAAAGATTAGGGGTGGAGTGTGAGGGAAAGAAAAATAAGGGAAAGGTGATTCTCAGGCTTTAGGCCTGATGAACTGAAAGATAAGAATCACCATTTTCTGAGATGGGGAGAGAGAGATGTAGTTTTGGGACAGGCAGAAATCCAGAGTTGAGATTTAGGCGCATTATGTTGAGGTTCTTAGTGTACACATATATAAATGAAAATGTCCAATAGACTAGACTACTGTACTCTAGACTACTGTCTAATAGATAGCCTGTTATGTAATTGTGGGTGCATAAGAAAGATTCCCTGGTGGCTCAGAGGTTAAAGCGTCTGCCTGCAATGCGGGAGACCTGGGTTCCATCCCCGGGTCAGGAAGATCCCCTGGAGAAGGAAGTGGCAACCCACTCCAGTATTCTTGTCTGGAGAATCCCATGGACAGAGGAGCCTGGTGGGCTACAGTCCACGGGGTCACAAAGAGTCGGACATGACTGAGAGACTTCGCTTTCACTTTCCAAGAAAGATTGGAGTCATTAATGTGGAGATCTGTGTCCAATAGAAATGTAATAAGAGCTATAAAAGGTGTAATTGAAAATTTCCTAGTGGCCACATTAAAAAGTAAAAAAGAACAGGTAAAACTAATCTCAATAATAGATTTATTTAACCTACTATATCAAAATATGATCATTTAATAGTTAACATAAAAATTATTAAGGAGATGTTTTACTTTTTTTTTTTACCCCAAGTCTCCCAAATCCAGTGTGTGTTAAAGAAATTGGATTAACCATATTTTAGGTACTCAATAGCTACAGATGATGAGTGGCTCCTGCATTGGACAACAGAGGTGTAGATTTTATTTATAATCATAGACTTAGAGACATCATCTAAGAAGTAAATGTAGGTAGAGAAAAAAAACCCAAGGACTAAGTCCTGGCAGTTTCCAGTATTTGGAGATCAGGAAGAGGAGTACCCAGCAAAGAAGTGGAAATGGACAGCTAGGAGGGAGGTCAGGAGAGTGTGAAATATGTTACTCATGGTTCAGTCAGGGAGGAGGAAGGCTTAGACAGGAGGAGCAAAGGAAGAATAGTTCTCAGGATCTCTTAGAGAAGGTTAGTAAGCCTTCCTTAGGATGGTCTGTCTCTTTGGGAGATTGCCCTTTTTAGTTATTGTTCAGCTGTTCAGTCGTGTCCAGTTTTTTGCGACCCCTTGAATGGCAGCATGCCAGGCTTCCCTGTCCTTCACTATCTACCAGAGTTGAGTCGGTGATGCCATCCAACCATCTCAACCTCTGCTGCCCCCTTCTCCTCCTGCCCTCAATCTTTCCCACCATCAGCATCTTTTCCAATGAGTCAGCTCTTTGTATCAGGTGGCCAAAGTGTTGGAGCTTCAGCTTTAGCATCAGTCCTTCCAATGATATTCAAGGTTGTCATCACAAGGTCAAGGTTTTGGGGGATGGAGAGTGTGAGAAAGAAGTGAAGGAGGACTCTGGTCCTCCTGACTTCCTATTACAGGCTATGGTGAAATCAGAGACATTTTTACTAGGAAAGTCTGCGTGTGTCCCACCATACAGCTGTGAAGTGCTGATCTCAGAGTTTTATTTGAATTAAAATTGCAATCTATTTCTCCAGGTTCTTATCTCAAAAATGTATATTAAGTCTGTAACTTGGATCTATTTTTTAAACACATTCCCAATATTCACTTCGATGTGAATGGATGCATGATTGAAGATATCAGTCACATTAATTCTAGAACTTGATTAAAGTTTGTGAGATTAGAAAGAAAAGTGAGTCCCATGTATGGCGTCTATGTGCCTTTCACTCATGCTGCACTGAAAACTTTGGCTGTGTTACCTTCGATAAGTGAACATCTTATGTGAGGACAGGCCACACATTCCTTGAATTTGATCCAAGGATATGAACTTTAAAAATACACTGCAGCAATTATAATATCACATATCTTTAGCAAATATGTTCCCTGTGCTTGCAGGTACTTCATGCTTGTATTTTTCTTAATAGAGCAAAATAAAAAATATGAAATGATTTTCTTTCTGAGCACATAGATACTCTAAGTACTGCTTAACCAGTTTCTGTTGTCATATTGCCAGCAATTTATGGGTCTTGATAATTAAAAGTCACATGTAAAAGTCAGTTTTTGTAATATAAATATAGTTAGCATATATTACATTATATTCATCTGCTTACACATTGCCTTGGGAACAAAAAATACTGAGGTCTAATTTGAGTCATTTAAACTTGAAAACAGATTTCAGTTAATCTCAGTAAGATTTCATGATATTCATGTCAAGCAAGTATATTTAGGGAATATTGGGTTGTTCCTTAGCCAACTTGGAAAGGAATAGATGTGTGTGTGTGCATGTGTGTTTGTTCTTTGGTCTTCAGATCACAAATCTGTTTCTTTAAATATAAAATGCTGCTGCTGCTGCTAAGTCACTTCAGTCATGTCTGACTCTGTGCGATGAAGGCATAGTAAATTTTAATAGTGCTTTAAAATAACTATGGCTAGAAAGTACTGGAGAAAACCATAAGGGAAAGTGACTTAGGGTCATGTTTGTTTGCCCATAGTGGTGACAAATTACCAAACAGTATTTTGATCAACAATGTTTATAAAATCTTTTATTTTGTATTTTGATGATTTTAAGTATACATAGGATATTAACAAATATGTTAAAATTGTTTTATTTACTTGTTCCCACAAAATTGTTTGGAGGAAATGAAGACCAGGTTCCATAACAATTTATAAGAAACGTGGAAACTAGAGATTTTTTTAATGAAGTGGAAAATTAAATTGAATTTGGTATTACAAAATAATTTGATTTTGGAAGCTTTGAAACTTGAAATATACTAGTCTTCCTCCCTGTATAAAAACAGACTCAGTATTTCTAAATGAGGGAATAAATTCGGATAGTATCTTTAGAGAGCATCATACAGAGCATTTTGTAAGTATTTCTTTGCTTCTCTTAGTTTCTTCCTGCCTCAGATATCTATGCTGCTTCCATTTCTTGTCAGGAATTTTCTTTTGCTTGTCTATGCTATTGAAGAAAGAAGTTCAACAGAATTCTTAAAATTAGCAAATGAATATATTTATATAATTGTGCAACCAATGTCTTGATCACAGTCCATTCTAACTTATGCTTTTTCTCTTTGGATTGACCTGGTGAGCTCTGAATGGGAAGGTGCAGGATGGAAGCCTAAAGTAAAACAGAAGACTCCATGCCTCTGGAGTAACATGGTTTACCACATTGAAATAGCCACAGTTCATAACTTTTAGTAAATTAATAGCACCTTACTATGAGAATTATTAAAACATTATAAAGGACTTTGAGACAGTAGAAATGCATTCTTCTAAACATCTACCTCCTATTAATTTTCTTACTAGTCCAGAGGACAACTTAGGGAGAACAGAAATCTTAGGCTAAAGTAGTGACTTTCAGAAATTTTCTGATTAAGTACATTTGTTCCATGTTTTGCATTTGACAAGGAACATAGGCAGAGAAGAGTTCAGAGGCTAGTGACCTATTTTTCAGTGGGCTAAGCTTCCCAGGTAGCACTAGTGGTAATGAACCTGCCTGCCAATACAAGAGACGTAAGAGACAATCCCTGGGTCAGGGAGATCCCCCGGAGAAGGAAATGGCAACCCACTCCAGTATTCTTGCCTGGAGAATCTCATGGACAGAGGAGCCTGGTGGGCTATAGTCCATGGGTGCAAAGAGTTGGACATGACTGAAGTGACTTAGTCCTCCCCAGGTCACTGTACATAAAGTTTTGTGTACAAGTAAATAATACCAGCTTCTCTGAGGAAGTACAGTGAGAGTGGTTCATGGCATCCTAGAAATGGTTTCCTATTTGTAGTGACATCTTCCTTCAGTAGACCTTTGTCATTTTGGGCCTCTTGACATCCTTTAAACTGACCTCTGGTAACAGAACTCTGATTTGACTTTGGAGAAATGCCCCTCCCATTACAAGTTTGTGCAGAGTGGGGAAGGCTGTGCCTCCACCCTCTAACTCCAGAGCTGGCATGTGATTCGGGCCCAGCCAATGAGAAGAACTGATTCTCCTGGTCACAGGGAGAGGTGGAGTGATTGGATTTAAATTAGCATGGATGATAAGAGCTTGAGGTACTTGAGAACACAGCAAGGAATTCTAGAATAAAGTCAGTATGGAAGAATGAGCTGAATGATGCAGAGAAATCAAATCCTGATGACATTGTTTGAGCCTCTTATTCAAGTTTTGCTGAAAACAAATGTTACCTGGATTTTTCAGTTTGTATAAATTTGTGATTTCTTCCCTTTTGACAAAGTAGCATAGTTTAGTGACTCTATGGGACATAGGAGTTCAATTGCCAGAGTCCAGCTCCAGCAGCCAGGGATTCAACCTGAAGAGATGAACGATGTCTGCGATGAGGCAGCCTCTCAGTTTTCTTGGACTGCCTATTTGTTTCAAGTTTAAGATTTTCTTTTATACTTTTAGGAAAGCATTAGGTCAGAGGTTTGACATTTTCAGCTCCCCCTCACCCAAATTTATTATGTCCATAAATCATTGTTGCTCTTTTCTATGGGACATAGGAGTTCAATTGCCAGAGTCCAGCTCCAGCAGCCAGGGATTCAACCTGAAGAGATGAACGATGTCTGTGATGAGGCAGCCTCTCAGTTTTCTTGGACTGCCTATTTGTTTTAAGTTTAAGATTTTCTTTTATACTTTTAGGAAAGCATTAGGTCAGAAGTTTGACATTTTCAGCTCCCCCTCACCCAGATTTATTATGTCCATAAATCATTGTTGTTCTTCAGAGTTCCTGCTTCAGTGATTCTCTCGGAATCAGCCTTACCATCTATTATCTACTTCCTCTAATGTGCCCTATAGTTAACTTGTGATTACATTGTAACTCATGCTACATTCCTCAGTTTACTACTTATCTTCCTAAATCCTGTTTGCCCCTAACATCCTGAGCTCACTACCTCTTAAAAAGGCTTCTAGCTATAGTGTCTCTAAAAATTCCTAACTTCTATAAGCTATAGTAAAATATGCTGACTTGACAACATTCCTTAAATTTTTAACTTCTAACTATTTTAATTATTTCTAAGCCGTAAATTCAGTAAATTCTTTTGCTACAAACATTTTCTTCACAAATAGGCTTCAGATAGCAATCCCTCCTTTGGGCTCAAGCTACGGCCTATGTGCTCATCCTGGAACACTCTTTTGTAAAAGTCCTTGAACAAATGTCAATGATTAACTTTATGAATTATTCTCTGAGCACAGCTGCAGAAGGCTTTGTGCCTTCTCATGCTCCTCTCAAGAACAATAAGCACCTTAATATTCCTTTTCAGTCAACTCAGCTGAGGAGAGGAAAAAACAAGTCAGAATTACAAGGCCTAACTCCTTCATCCCGGGTCCATGCCTGTGGAATGAGGAGAGGGGGCTGGGGCCGTGCCTCCATTTTGTCAGTAATGCCTAATGCGGCTTCCAACATTCAATGACCTAGATTAAAATCTCAGCTTTCAAAAAGTAGAGATGGCAAAAGAGTAGGTAGATGTGGAGTACATCTCTCTTCACGGATACATCATTAATACACCTTCAGACACAGAAGTGTGTGCAGAGAGGACAGGAGTACCTGATCAGTAGAAAAGAATATATAGAACCACACAAAACTTTGTAGGATGAAGGAACTAAGGGGAAAAAACGGGAATGTTAATAGAACTGGACCTGCCCTTGGCAGGTAGGGGAACTGAAGGAGGGCTCTGATCCCCATACCAGAGCAATTGTCTGAGTCAGAGGAGAAACATTTAAGGCTGAGAGTGAAACAGCTGATCTGTGGCAGCCTATATGGAATGAGAATCAGACAGTCCTTGTTGCACCCATACATACCCTTGACAAGGACGAGGGTCCCCTGGAAGACACAGAAGCTGGGAGCTGGAGTTTAGGAATTGTGAAGCAATCCCAGGGAGAGGGCTGCTGCTGTGGAGAGACGGATTGAGGGGATGTCAGGGAGGAGATGATGGTGGGAAATGCCAGTGGAGGAAAGTCAGGCAGTTGTGGAAGCAAGGTGATACTGTTGAGCCACACTAGGGGGTGGAGCCATCACCATAGCCTCTCTCTCCCCACACGCCAGCATGGGCAGCTGAGCAATAGAGAGGCTGGTCCATCAATTGCCTGATGCACTGAACTACAGAGCAGGACTGCACCCAGGGTGCTCCTTTCAGTGACTGATGCATTGATCTACAGAGTAAGACCCACCCAGTGTGCTCCTTTCAGTGACTGACGCTCTGATCTACAGAGTAAGACCTCAGCCAGGGAGGCCCCGCTATGTGCCTGATGTGCCAAGCAACAGAGAAGGACCCCAGGCAAGGGAGTCCTCTAAGTGCCTGAACAGACAGAGCTACAGAGAAAGACTGGCCAAAGGGACCTTCTGAACACCAGGTACAAGAGGCTCGAAAAAGACTCTGATAGGGCCATTAACTCCTGTGGTGGAGGCAGTCCATGTCCCTGCACATTTGGCACCACCAGGGTCCCCGCAAGCCAAGCAGCTGTGCCACCTTCACGCTGAACTCTCACTGGGGCAGAGCTGCCACAGGCAAAAAAAAGTCTTGCGTCTATGAGCACAGGGTCGCTTCAATCGTTTCTGACTCTGCGACCCTGTAGACTGTGGCCTGACAAGCTTCTCTGTCAGGGAGAGGGGTTTTCCAGGCAGGCAAAGGCANCACCTTCACGCTGAACTCTCACTGGGGCAGAGCTGCCACAGGCAAAAAAAAGTCTTGCGTCTATGAGCACAGGGTCGCTTCAATCGTTTCTGACTCTGCGACCCTGTAGACTGTGGCCTGACAAGCTTCTCTGTCAGGGAGAGGGGTTTTCCAGGCAGGCAATGGCACCCCACTCCAGTACTCTTGCCTGGAAAATCCCATGGATGGAGGGTCTGGTGGGCTGCAGTCCATGGGGTCGCAAAGAGTAGGTACATGACTGAGTGACTTCACTTTCACTTTTCACTTTCATGCATTGGAGAAGGAAATAGCAACCCACTCCAGTGTTCTTGCCTGGAGAATCCCAGGGAGGGGGGAACCTGTTGGGCTGCCGTCTATGGGGGTCGCACAGTCAGACATGATTGAAGCGACTTAGCAGCTGCAGCATACTGGAGTGTATTGGCCAATACTGGTTGCCATACTCTTCTAGAGTACTGTATGTCCTGCTGCCCTAGCTACCAAGCTCTCTGAGTACCTGGTGCTGCCAGAACCCCTGCAACCCAAGCAGCTGCACCACCTCTACACCTGGCCTTCAGAGGAGCAAACCCAAGTCCTCCAGTGCAGCCTCAGGAGCAAAAACCCCAGTGGA
This sequence comes from Cephalophus harveyi, assembly GCA_006410635.1. Lineage (NCBI taxonomy): Eukaryota > Metazoa > Chordata > Mammalia > Artiodactyla > Bovidae > Cephalophus > Cephalophus harveyi. Next base: position 5,891 of record SJYT01062467.1, on the reverse strand, counting down.
CAACCCACAGGTAGAGGTGGAAATAAAACCACAGTTGAAATTCAGGGACAGTGTTGCTAAGGAAGAAGACCCAAAACCTTCCCATCAGCTGTACAATTAAATTGAAGATTAAATCCACATGATTAACTAGGCAGACTCTGTGTCTATGGAAGGCCACTGAGAGCTCCCACAAAAGAAAACACACTAGTTCTGATAGCTGTGGGCATGGGAGGCAAGAAGACACAGGAGTAGGACCAGATTAGAATCTGAGCTGCCCCCACAGGGGTCCAGAGATCAGCACAGTGTTGGAGGGCATCCTAGGGAGGTAAGGTAGACTGACTCCCAGGGAGGGAAAGGACTCTCACAGCAGTGACTCAAGAAAAACATTGATTATTCTTATCTTTTGGCTTGTTCTGTAGATTCTTTTGGATTTTTTTTTCCTTTTTTTGATTTCCTTTTCTTCCCTCCATTGTAGTTGTCAATTTTATTGGCACTAAGAAATCTAGTTAAGGTTTTGAGCTTTTCTTTTCTCTCTTAGTCACATTTCTTATTATTCTTATAAACCTCTGCCTCTACATTGGGCTTTTGCTTTTTGGTGGAGTTTTCCTTTTTTTAAAATTTCTCTTTTTTAAGTTTTTAAACCTAATATTATTTTCCTACATTTATTTCTTTTGTTCTGATAGATATAATTTTAGGTTTCCTTTGTTTTCTGGGTCAATCTATTGTGCTTTATTTTTTTTTTTCACCATCTGCAGTGATTTTGGAGCCCCCAAAAATAAAGTCTGACACTGTTTCCAGTGTTTCCCCATCTATTTCCCATGAAGTGATGGGACCAGATGCCATGATCTTCGTCTTCTGAATGTTGAGCTTTAAGCCAACTTTTTCACTCTCCACTTTTGCTTTCATCAAGAGGCTTTTTAGTTCCTCTTCACTTTCTGCCATAAGGGTGGTGTCATCTGCATATCTGAGGTTATTGATATTTCTCCCGGCAATCTTGATTCCAGCTTGTGTTTGTTCCAAGACTAAACACAAAAAGAATATTAAAAGCAGCAAGGGAAAAGCAACACATAACATACAAGGGAAACCCCATATGTTTAACAGCTGATCTTTCAGCAGAAACTCTGCAAGCCAGAAGGGAATGGCAGGATATATTTAAGCCACTGTGAAAGGGAAAAATCTACAACCAAGATTACTGTACCTAGCAAGGATCTCTTTCAAAATTGATGGAGAAATAAAAAGCTTTTCAGACAAATAAAAATTAAGAGAATTCAGTACCACCAAACCAGGTTTACAACAAATGTTAAAGGGAGTTATACAGTCAGGAAATACAAGAGAAGAAAAAAGATCCACAAAATTAAGCTGAAACAAGAAAATGGCAATAGGAACATATATATCAATAATTACTTTAAATGTAAACAGATTAAATGCTCCAACCAAAGGACACAGACTGACTGAATGGATATAAAAACAAGACCCATATATATACTGTCTACAAGAAACCCACTTCAGACCTAAAGATACATATACACTGAAAGTGAGAAGATGGAAAAATATATTCGATGCAAATGGGAAGCAAAAGTGGAATAGCAATCCTCATATCAGAAAAAATAGACCTTAAAATAAAGAATATTACAAGAGATAAGGAAGGACACTACATAATGATCCAGGGATCAATACAGAGGAAGACATAACAATTGTAGATATCTATGCACCCAACACAGGAGCACCTCAATACATAAGGCAAATACTAACAGACATAAAAGGAGAAATTGACAGAAATATAATAATAGCAGGAGACTTTAACACCCCACTCACACCAATGGACAGGTCTTCAAAACAGAAAATTAATAAGGAAACACAAGTCTTAAATGATACATTAGATGAGATGGATCTCATTGATATCTTCAGGACATTCCATCCAAATGTAGAAGGATTCACCTTCTCAAGTGCACATGGAGCATTCTCCAGGATAGACCACATCTTGGGTCACAAATCAAACTTCAGTAATTTTAAGAAAATTGAAAGCATATTAAACATCTTCTCCGACCACAATGCTATGAGAATAGATATCAATTACAAGGGGAAAAAAATGTAAGAAACACAAACACATGGAGGTTAAACAACATGTTTCTAAATAACCAACAGGTTACTAAAGAAAGCAAAAGGGAAATAAAAAAATTTCTAGAAACATGACAATGAAAACATAACAACTCAAAACCTATGGGATGCAGCAAAAGCAGTTCTAAGAGGGAAGTTTACAGCCACACAATCCTACCTCAAGAAACAAGAAAAACATTGAATAGACAATGTAACTTTACATCTAAAACAACTTTAAAAAGAAGAACAAAAAAACCCCCAAAATTAGTAGAAGAAAAGAAATCATGAAGATCCAAGGAGAAATAAATGAAAATGAAATGATTATATGTGTATATTCAGTCACATTTTTTATTGTTGTTATAAACCTCTGCCTCTAAGTTGGGCTTTTACAGTTCTGTGTTTTCCTTTTTTTTCTTCCATTTTTTTCTTTTCTCTTTTTTGTAATTTTAATTTTTTAAACCTATTATATTTTTCTACATTTATTCCTTTGTTTGCCTTTCCTACTGTTCTTTCCCCCTTGCAGTTAATCTTTAATGTACATAAATCTTCTTCATCTACCTCTATTTAACTTTACAAATCCATTCTTTCTTTCCTTTCCTCTCAACATATTTGTTAGTTTTGTTTTCATTGCTTTATCCCCCACTTGGCACCTTGCTTTAGTTTTGTCTTCCAGTTTGTGCTTTAGTTTTGTTCTTAACTGGTAAATATAATTTTTGATTTCCTTTGCTTACCAGGTCAACCTATTATACTTTGTTTTTGTTGGACTGTTTTGACTTTGCTCATGGGTGTATACGTATATGTGTATATTCGATTATTTTAATTATTATTTGCCTGATTTTGTAACTGCCATTTGTCTGNTTAACTGGTAAATATAATTTTTGATTTCCTTTGCTTACCAGGTCAACCTATTATACTTTGTTTTTGTTGGACTGTTTTGACTTTGCTCATGGGTGTATACGTATATGTGTATATTCGATTATTTTAATTATTATTTGCCTGATTTTGTAACTGCCATTTGTCTGACGTTCATCTTTGGTTTGTCATTTTTATATATTTATTTAATCTCAATGCCATAACAACCACTTGTGGAATCTTCACTCCTGACCAGAGATTAAGCTCTGAGCCTTTGGAGTCAGAGTACTGACTCCAAGACCCTAGACTACCAGAGTATTAACTCTAAGGAGTATCAGATAGTGAGAATTCACACAAAGGAAGCCACTTGAATACAAGACCCAGCATCACTCAACCACTAGTAGAACCTTGTGCAGGATGCCTCATCTAAACAACAAACAAGACAAAAATACAAACCCAATCATCAGCAGACAGGATTACCACCTCACTCAGCCTTGTCCATCTGAGGAAAAACAAACAAACAAAAACTCAGCACAAATCTCACCCTATAAGAAGCTCACACAAACCACTGGACCAACCTTAGGAGGGCAGAAACCAAAAGGAAGAAAGAATTCAACCTCTTCAAGGAAAGAATCCAACTTTACTTAAAGCCTGGGAAAAGGAGACCTCAAACACAATAAGTTAAAAAAAATAATGAAAAGACAGAGAATTACTACACAAATGAAGGAACAAACTAGAAACACAGAAGTCCAAATAAATGAAGAGGAAACAGGCAAACTACCTGAAAAAGAATTCAGAATAATGATAGTAAAGATGACTAAAAAAACCTTGAAAACAAAATGGATAAAATGCCAAAATCAGTTAACAAAGACCTAGAAGAATTAAAGAATAAACATACAGAGACAACCAACACAATTACTGAGATTAAAATTACTCTAGAAGGAATCAATAGCAGAATATCTGAGGCAGAAGGATGAATCATTGAGCTGAAAGATAAATGGGTAGGAATAACTTCTGAAAAGCAGAATAAAGTAAAAAGAGTGAAGAGTATTGAGGACAGTCTCAGAGACTTCTGGGACAATATCAAATGCACCAACACTTGAATTATAGGGGTTCCAGAAAGGAAGAGGTAAAGAAAGGGTGTGAGGAAATTTTTGAAGCGATTATAGCTGAAAATTTCCCCAACATGGAAAAGGAAATATTCAATCAAGTCCAAGAGGCTCAAAGAGTCCCATACAGGATAAACCTGAGAAGAAACATGCCAAGATGCATGGTAATTAAACTAACAAAGACTAAACATGAAAAGAATATTAAAAGCAGCAAAGGAAAAGCAACACATAACATTCAAGGGAAACCCCATGTGTTTAACAGCTGATCTTTCAGCAGAAACTCTGCAGGCCAGAAGGGAATGGCAGGATATATTTAAACCACTGTCAAAGGGAAAAATCTACAACCAAGATTACTGTACCTGGCAAGGATCTCTTTCAAAATTGATGGAGAAATAAAAACCTTTTCAGACAAGTAAAAATTAAGAGAATTCAGTACCACCAAACCAGGTTCACAACAAATGTTAAAGGGAGTTATACAGCCAAGAAATACAAGAGAAGAAAAAAGATCCACAAAATTAAGCCGAAACAATTAAGAAAATGGCAATAGGAACGTATATATCAATAATTACTTTAAATGTAAACAGATTAAATGCTCCAACCAAAGGACACAGACTGACTGAATGGATATAAAAACAAGACCCATATATATACTGTCTACAAGAAACCCACTTCAGACCTAAAGATACATATACACTGAAAGTGAGAAGATGGAAAAATAAATTAGATGCAAATGGGAAGCAAAAGAAAAATGGAATAGCAATCTTCATATCAGAAAAAATAGACCTTAAAATAAAGAATATTACAAGAGATAAGGAAGGACACTACATAATGATCAAGGGATCAATACAGAGGAAGACATAACAATTGTAGATATCTGTGCACCCAACACAGGAGCACCTCAGTACATAAGGCAAATACTAACAGACATAAAAGGAGAAATTGACAGAAATATAATAATAGCAGGAGACTTTAACACCCCACTCACACCAATGAACAGGTCATCAAAACAGAAAATTAATAAGGAAACAAAAGTCTTAAATGATACATTAGATGAGATGGATCTCATTGATATCTTCAGGACATTCCATCCAAATGCAGAAGGATTCACCTTCTTCTCAAGTGCACATGGAACATTCTCCAGGATAGACCACATCTTGGGTCACAAATCAAACTTCAGTAATTTTAAGAAAATTGAAAGCATATCAAACATCTTCTCCGACCACAATGCTATGAGAGTAGATATCAATTACAAGGGAAAAAAATGTAAGAAACACAAACACATGGAGGTTAAACAACATGTTTCTAAATAACCAATAGGTTACTAAAGAAAGCAAAAGGGAAATAAAAAAATTTCTAGAAACATGACAGTGAAAACATGACAACTCAAAACCTATGGGATGCAGTAAAAGCAGTTCTAAGAGGGAAGTTTATAGACACACAATCCTACCTCAAGAAACAAGAAAAACATTCAATAGACAATGTAACTTTACATCTAAAACAACTTTAAAAAGAAGAATAAAAAGCCCCCCAAAATTAGTAGAAGAAAAGAAATTATGAAGATCCGAGGAGAAATAAATGAAAAAGAAATGAAAGAAACAATAATAAAGATTAATAAAACTAAAAGCTGGTTCTTTGAGAAGATAAAATTGACAAACCTTTAGCCAGACTCAGCAAGAAAAAAAGAGAGAAGAATCAGATCAGCAAAATTAGAAATGAAAAAGGAGAGGTTACAGCAGACAATGCAGAAATGCAAAGGATTAAAAGAGACTATTAAGAACAACTATATGGCAATAAAAGAAATGGACAGATTCTTAGAAAAGTTCAATCTTCCAAGACTGAACCAGGAAGAAATAG
>SJYT01062461.1:553800-593337 GCA_006410635.1 Cephalophus harveyi | reverse complement strand
AGAAAAGTTATGACCAACCTAAACAGCATATTCAAAATCAGAGACATTACTTTGCTGACTAAGGTCTGTCTAGTCAAGGCTATGGTTTTTCCAGTAGTCATGTATGGATGTGAGAGTTGGACTGTGAAGAGGGCTGAGCACCGAAGAATTGATACTTTTGAACTGTGGTGTTGGAGAAGACTCTTGAGAGTCCCTTGGACTGCAAGCAGATTCAACCAGTCCATTCTGAAGGAGATCAACCCTGGGATTTCTTTGGAAGGAATGATGCTAAAGCTGAAACTCCAGTACTTTGGCCACGTCATGCGGAGAGTTGACTCATTGGAAAAGACTCTGATGGTGGGAGGGATTGGGGGCAGGAGGAGAAGGGGACGACCCAGGATGAGATGGCTGGATGGCATCATGGACTTGATGGATGTGAGTCTGAGTGAACTCTGGGAGTTGGTGATGGACAGGGAGGCCAGGTGTGCTGCGATTCATGGGGTCACAAAGAGTCGGACATGAGTGAGCGACTGAACTGAACTGAAAGAGGAACTACAGAGCCTCTTGTTGAGGATGAAAGAGGAAAGTGAAAGAGCTGGCTTAAAATTCAAGATTAAAAAAACGAAGATAATGGCATCCAGCCCCATCATTTCCTAGCAAATGGGCTAAGTCACTTCAGCCGTCTCCAGCTCTATGTGACCCTATGGACTCTAGCCTGCTAGATTCCTCTGTCCATGGGTTCTCCAGGCAGGAATGCTGGAGTGGGTTGCCATTCCCTCCTCCAGGGATCTTCCAGCCCAGGGTTTGAACCCGCGTCTCTCTTGTCTCCTGCGTTCTTAGGTGGGTTTTTAGCACTAGCACCCCACGATGCGAGCAGTGACAGATTTTATTTTCTCACCTTCCACAATCACTGTGGAAGGCGACTGCCACCATGAAATTGAAAAATGCTTTCTTCTTGAAAGGAAAGCTATGAGAAACTCATGTGTGCTTAGCCGTTCAGTTATGTCTGACTGTGTAACCCATGAACTGTAGCCCACTAGGCTCCTCTGCCCATGGGGATTCTCCAGGCAAGAATATTGGAGTGGGTTGCCATGCCCTCTTCAGGGGATCTTCCCAACCCAGCGTTCGAACCCAGGTCTCCCACATTGCACGTAGATTCTTTACCATCTGAGCCACCAGGGAAGACCATGAAAAACCTAAAGAGCATATTAAAAAGCAGAGGCATCACTTTGCTGATACAGTTCTGTATGGTCAAAGCTGTAGTTTTTCAAGTAGGCATGTATAGATGTGATAGTTGGGCCATATAGAAGGCTGAGCACTGAAGAACTGATGCTTTTGAACTGTGGTGCTGGAGAAAACTCTTGGGAGTTCCTTGGACTGCAAGGAGATCAAACCAGGCAATCCTAAATGAAATCAATCCTGAATAGTCATTGTTAGGACTGATTCTGAAGCTGAAGCTCTGATACCTTCGCCACCTGATTGGAAGTGTCGACTCATGGAAAAAGACCCTGATACTGGGAAAGACTGTGGGTAGTAGAAGGGAGGGACAGAGGATGAGATGGTTGGATGGCATCACCAACTCAGTGCACATGAGGTTGAGTGAACTCATGGAAATAGTGAAGAACAGGGAATTCTGGCATGCAGCAGTCCATGGGGCCACAAAGAGTCAGTCACTGCTTAGTACCTGAACAACAAGAAGAAGATATTCATAGCAGTCTTCAACTTATATTTGTTTGTTTATTCATCCACTTAAATAATACAACTGTTGCACAGTGCTAGGTAGTATCTTCAGGCCTGTGGTTTTTTTCCCTTGTTCTCTGCCACCTTTGCTCTCTATTCAGAGTACAGACCATATTTTGATTGATTTACAACCCCAGTCCTAATGATTTACATTATTTACATGTGCTCACATAGGGTTAGATTCCCAAGAAACAGAGCAGTAATTTTAGTACATCAAGTGATGCTTTTAAGAGTGATATTCTGAGGGAGGCAGGATATGGAAGGATGAGGCAAATCTCTATTAGGAGTTATCCCAGGTGATGTCCAGCTTCAAGCTGATCCGCTGGGTTGCTCCAGGGCATGAACTGCAGCATGATCAAGGGGAGTGCTCCTGTGTGCACTAATGTGAGTCGGTTATCAGCAGACTGACCTGGTGTGTGTGTGTGTGCATGTGTGTGTTTGTGTGTGTGAGCATGTGTATGCATCACAATTACCTTCAGAGAGAACACTCCTGCTTAGATCAGCTTAGATAAGTTCTCGGAAAAGGCAACTAAGCCATTAGCCATCAAAAGCTGGGGGCTAGTTATACCAACCAGAAAAAGGTGGTGTTTTCTAGGGGCACTGGAAGAATCCACTGCTTTCACTCCACCACCATTAAAATGCTCCTATTTATTTATTGGGACTTCCCTGGTGGTCCAGTGCTTAAGACTTCGCTTCCCTGCTGGCTCAGACAGTAAAGAATCTGCCTGTAATGTGGAAGACCCAGGTTTAATCCCTGGGTCTGGAAGATGCTCTGGAGAAGGAAATGGCAACTCACTCCAGTACTCTTTCCTGGGAAATCCCATGGATGGAGGAGCCTGGTGAGCTACAGTCCATAGGGTTGCAAAGAGTCGGACATGACTGAGTGACTTCAGTTTCTTTCTTTCTTTTATTTATTTAAGAGTAGTATGAAACACTGTTCAGCATTTCATGCAGTTGACTAGTTTGTGAGGATTTCAGAAAACACTTTCACAGCCTTGATTCTTGCTGCTGAGTCTCTGCTTTAGGAATACATGTGTTGCATACATTTAACGATTTCTAAAAGGAATGAGATCAGAATGAAATAAGAATACCCTACAAGCTATTTTAACTAGCAACTAGTAAATAAAAACATCTGGTAGATGATTAAGAGCCACATCCTGAAGCTCAGCAAAGATTGTGTGATGCACCTCTAAGGAGGAGCATATACTCTGGCAGCTTTTTCAGTGATTTTGGTCCAACCGGGAACTCAGGAAATGTAGGCAAGAGGATGTGGAGTCATTCGGAGCTCAGTGGGATGAGAGGGCACAGAGTATGTCTCCTCCTGTTTTACTGATCTTTATACTATGTTCTGTTTATAAGCTTTGGACACGTAGTTATGAAAAACCAGATATTGCATTCGTTGGCTGTGAATGTGACACCAACATCTGCTTGCCTTGGCTTGACGCCTCCAGTAGGAACTACTGGGAACACTTTAGCCTACACCTTCTCTTTGGAAACAGTATGAACAAAAAGAAAACATCAAAGGCCTGAAACACCTGTGTAACCTCTTCTGTGCCATGAAACAGCCACATAAACTGATTTTGAAAATGAAGCCCTCTGTTTTTGCCTTCCTTTGAAGATGCTGAAATGGAGTGATCACCCAGGATCCTGATGGCCCATGAAGTTCTTATCTCCTGTCTGGCTATCCTGAGTTATCAGGGGAAAAAATCCCCTAGTGACTCTAAAAGCAAGAGCAAACCGCGGAACTGTTGAGTGTCAAGAAGTATCATTCTTCCGTCCTCACCATGGCCTCACTTCAAAAGGCCAAAGCAAATAAAATGCTTTGGTACCATTTGAGTAATGTGTATTTCAACCAAACCCCACTGTGCCTTTGTGATTTTATTCTCAGTTTTCCAAAATGAGATATAGCTTGTTTTAATTGCTTTTAAAACAGAGGGGCAAATAACATACGACGAATGCATTCTGCTTGAAATCAATTTTTTTCATCGTTTTATTAGATTGAATGCTCTGAGCTAGAGGATATTATTTTCCCGTTGTATTTTTGCAAAACTGCTCACTCTTAGCGCTCTGTGGCTGTGGGCTCTGGATTGCCATCATTGTTTTTCTCTCCTCCTTTCCTGGCTATGAGGACTTAACCTCACCGTTGAGTAGCAGGGTGTCACCACAGGATGATTAAATAACCCACATGTAGCAAGAGGGCAATATTGCAATAGCAAATATTGCTACCCATATACCTCAACAGTATGTGCTAAAGTAAGAAAAATGGATAGCATGATTACAGTAGCTCCAATTATGTGAATTGGACTGCATACACGGTTCATCAATAAAAAACTGTGCTGCAGAGAAACTCTATAAGCCTGGTGCTTGTTCTTGGATAACATTTACCCTCTCACAACTTTTTTCTTTCTCTTATAATACTTCTGTTGGAAAAAAATTCAGAGGTGTGTCACCCCACATATCTAGGGAAGCCAGAGAATCTATACTTGCTATGTTCCTCTGTGTTTTAGTTCCTTTCTCTTCAAACCTCAAATGAAAAACATTAACATGTTCCATTTGACTAATTAAAATCCTTCTTAAGAAAATGGTTTTGCTTTTCAGTTTACTCCAAAACACACTCTCTGCTTTGATATCACCCATAATAGAGAAGCCCTGAGGGAAATGGCTATCAAAAGCTGTTATTTACATAGCAGGTTGCATTTAAGTTCAATTCAGTTCAGTTGCTCAATCATGTCCGACTCCTTGCGACCCCGTGAACTGCAGCACACCAGGCCTCCCTGTCCATCACCAACTCCCGGAGTTTACTCAAACTCCATTGGGTCGGTGATGCCATCCATCCATATCATCCTTTGTTGTCCCCTTTTCCTCCTGCCTTCAATCTTTCCCAGCATCAGGGTCTTTTCTAATGAGTCAGTTCTTCTCATCAAGTGGCCAAGGTATTGGAGTTTCAGCTTCAGCATCAGTCCTTCCAATGAATATTCAGGACTGATATCCTTTAGAATGGACTGATTGGATCTCTTTGCAGTGCAAGGGGGTCTCAAGAGTCTTCTCCAACACCACAGTTCAAAAGCATCAATTCTTTGGTGCTCAGCTTTCTTTATAGTCCAACTCTCACATCCATACATGACTACCGGAAAAACCATAACTTTGACTAGATGAATCTTTGTTGGCAAAGTAATGTCTCTGCTTTTTAATATGCTGTCTAGGTTGGTCATAGACAACCTAGACAGCATAGACAAACTTTCTATGCTCCTTTCTTTCAAGGAGCAAGTGTCTTAATTTCATGGTTGCAGTCACCATCTGCAGTGATTTTGGAGCCCCCCAAAATAAAGTCGGTCACTGTTTCCACTATTTCTCCATCTACTTGCCATGAAGTGATGGGACCAGATGCGATGACCTTAGTTTCCTGAATGTTGAGCTTTAAGCCAACTTTTTCACTCTCCTATTTCATTTCTATACGTTTGGGGGGCACTAAAGATAGGGGGATCTGATACTGTTCCATAGGACATCTGGTTGTTTTAAGGAAGAAGGTCATGGATTGCAAAGGTATGGAAGAGATAAAAAGACAAATCATAGCAAAAATTAAATGCTGAGAAAGGGAAAATTGTATTTGTAAGCTAATTAGAACTACTTAAATTTTAAAGTGAAGAAAATGAAGTCGCTCAGTCGTGTCTGACTCTTTGTGATCCCATGGACTATAGTCTACCAAGCTTCTCTGTCCATGGGATTTCCAGGCAAGAGTACTGGAGTGGGTTGCCATTTCCTTCTCCAGGGGATCTTCCTGACCCAGGGATCGAACCCAGGTCTCCTGCATTGCAGGCAGACGCTTTACCATCTGAGCCACCATAATGCAATTATTTACATATGAATCAACCAAAAGCTCATCAATAAAAAAGTAGTTTAAAGCCTAAGTCAATCAAGGTATTAATATTGGAAGAGTAAAAACAGCCTGAATCTAGTTTAAATATTATTTATGAGGTATTGTCATAACTGGTGCTTCCCAGGTGACTCAGTTGGAGAAGACAATGGCATCCCACTCCAGTACTCTTGCCTGGAAAATCCCATGGATGGAGGAGCCTGGTGGGCTGCAGTCCATGGGGTCACTAAGAGTTGGGCACGACTGAGCGACTTCACTTTCACTTTTCACTTTCATGCATTGGAGAAGGAAATGGCAACCCATTCCAATATTCTTGCCTGGAGAATCCCAGGGACAGAGGAGCCTAGTGGGATGCCGTCTATGGGGTCACACAGAGTCGGACACGACTGAAGCAACTTAGCGGCAGCAGCAGCAGCAGCAGCAGGTGACTCAGTAGGTAAAGAATTTGCTGGAATGCAGGAAACACAGAAGACCTGGTGTTCGATCCCTGGATCAGGATGATCTCCTTGAGAAGGGCATGGCAGCCCACTCCAGTGCTTTTGCCTGGAGAATCCCCTGGACAGAGCAGCCTGGAGGGCTGCAGTCCATGGGTAGTGTAGTAAATAATTACTTTCAGGAGAAAAAAAAGATAGTATCCTTAAAGATTGCCAAAAAATTCACAGAAGATTGCCAAGAAATTAACAATCTAAATGAACTGTTTATAAAATCAAAGGATAAGATTAGTATGTTAGTATACAATCAAAGTAACAAAGTAGAGTTTTGATTATTTAAAAATAAGTCTAAGTCAGTTAAATTCCACCTCTGCACCTCACTCCACTCCCTCTTGGGTCTTTTATGCTCTCATTTCAGCAGTTACCCACTTTCTCACTTTCCACTTCTTATTTTATATCTGTTCTTTCCACACACACTCTGTTCAAGATTCTTTGGTCTAAAATGATTTTCTCTTACCCTGACTTCTCTCTCTTTCTCAAGATCCACTTCTTTCTCTTCTTTCTGGATCTCTTGAGGAGTGAAAGTTGCTCAGTCATGCTTGACTCTTTGGGAACCCATGGACTATACAGTCCGTTGAATTCTCCAGGCCAGAATACTGGAGTGGGTAGCCATTTCCTTCTCCAGGGGATCTTCCTAACCCAGGGATTGAACCCAGGTCTTCCACATTGGAGGTGGATTCTTTACCGGCTGAGCCGCCAGGGAAGTCCAAGAATACTGGAATGGGTGGCCTATCCCTTCTCCAGCAGATCTTCCCAACCCAGGAATCAAACTGGGGTCTCCTGCATTGCACGCGAATTCTTTACCTGCGAATTCTTTACCTGGAGCTCTCACGGAAGCTCCACATCTTTTGAAAGGATGGATGATAATCAACTCTAACATTCTCACTTTTACTATCAGTGCTAAGTAAAAATTGCAGAGAATTAGAGTTTTTAATAAATCAGCATTCACTTGTGTGAACAAAGCTAAATTCTCTTTGGTTCTGCTTTAGTTAACAATGCAATTATGCTGATTCTTTGAACCAGTAATCCTGAAATAGATTTTTTATATGCCATTGTATGAGGTTTGTTTTTCATAACATTGCCTGTTGACCAAAGAGAAACACTAAGGAAAGTATAAATGTACCAAGAATATAAATGAGACAAGTGTGACATAAAAATATCAAAAAATAAAAATATATGCCTGGAGGGAAAGGCTTTAAAAAATTACCGAGCTGATTTTGTGTAGACGAGAAAAGCTGAGTTGGTGACTAACCACCTATAATTATGTGAAAGATTATTAATTGGAAGGAGGATACCGCCAGCTGCTCTCTGCTCTGCTGAGGGTAGAAGGATGAGATTAAATTATAGCCAGAAAGAGTATGTTAGACTTAAGAAAAAAACACTGTAGCCTTGGAAGAGGGTGAGATTCTCTGGGCTTCCCTGCTGGCTCAGTTGGTAAAGAATCTGCCTGCAATGCAGGAGACTCTGGTTCAATTCCTGGGTCAGGAAGATCTCTGGAGAAGGGATAGGCTACCCACTCCAGTATTCTTGGGCTTCCCTGCTGCCTCAGCTGGTCAAGAATCTTCCTGCAGTGCGGGAGACCTGGGTTCAATCCCTGGATTGGGAAGATCCCCTGGAGAAGGGATGGATTATCAAGGAATGGTGTAAAATCCTCACTATAAAATTGTAAAAAGTTTGAAAATGACACACTGTTCTCTGTCTCAGTTAGTCTAGGTAAATTTTCTGTAAACATAAATATTTGCTAAAGAATCTTTGCTAAATGATTCTCTGCTTATGAAGTATAGCTGAATATATAGCGATGTGGATAGACGAAAAGATTGCATTTTAGTTTCCGATAAATATTCTCTTTGCCTAGGGCATAGGTTTTTGTTTTTGTTTTTTTACCTTTTCTTACCTCAGTCCCTTTGGTTTTTTAGCTGTTAATTTAAATACAAATGCCTCAAGGTAGAAAGGTAGATTGATTGATTGACATTTTCTGATCCCTTCTAAGCTTTATTATTCTAATCTTTTCAGTTTTCACAGTGTGATGATAACATAACAGAAAACTCATGTTCTTTGTCTTTCTAATTATCAAGGGTCTATGAAGATACATGCTTTGGTCCATCATTTCCTACAGAAACTTCATGACACCATGAAGGTTAATATATTGGTACAAAAATGCATGCCTTAGAAAGTAAGCTTAAGGGTGTGCTTCTCTTTTTCAGAGATAGTATTGGGTTGAGCAAAAAGTCCCTTCAGTTTTTAAATAAATTAAAAGACTGACTTTTCATTTTCACCAAGAAATTTATTGAACAACATACTCATTGTTTTATTTAACTTACTGCCATTTTTCAGGCAACTTTATAACTCCATCTTCCCAAAACTTTTAATCTTTTTGAGCAAAGAACTGTTCCAAGTGTCTTTTACAGTCTTCCAGGGAATGTAATCTTTTTTCCTTAAGAGAATGTTATGAAGACTAAAATAAATGGAAATTTTAACATGCGATATCTGGTGAATTGTTGTTGTTGTTGCTGTTCAGTCACTAAGTGTTGTCCAACTCTTTGCAACCTCGAGGATGGCAATATGCCAGGCCTCTGTGTCCCTTATTATCTCTGAGTTTTCCCCAATTCATGTCTATTGAATTAGTGATTCTATCCAACCATCTCAGCCTCTACTGCCCTCTTCGTTACCTTCAATTTTTCCCAGGATCAGGGTGTTTTCCAATAGTGCGATATCTGGTGAATTGTTGTTGTTGTTGCTGTTCAGTCACTAAGTGTTGTCCAACTCTGCAACCTCGAGGATGGCAATATGCCAGGCCTCTGTATCCCTTATTATCTCTGAGTTTTCCCCAATTCATGTCTATTGAATTGGTGATTCTATCCAACCATCTCAGCCTCTACTGCCCTCTTCGTTACCTTCAATTTTTCCCAGGATCAGGGTGTTTTCCAATGAGTCAGTTCTTTGCATCAGGTGGCCAAAGTATTGAAGCTTCAGCTTCAGCATCTGTCCTTTCAATGAGTATTCAGGGTTGATTCCTGGTGAATATGACGGATGAGTCAGACTCCCCAGCCAAATGATAACAGCTTTTGCTGGTTATCAAGGAAATGTGGTCTTACATTATCCTGCTGCTGCTGCTAAGTCGCTTCAGTTGTGTCTGACTCTGTGCAACCCCATAGACAGCAGCCCACCAGGCTCCCCCGTCCCTGGGATTCTCCAGGCAAGAACACTGGAGTGGGTTGCCATTTCCTTCTCCAATGCATGGAAGTGAAAAGTGAAAGTGAAGTTGCTCAGTCGTGTCTGACTCTTAGCGACCCCATGGACTGCAGCCCACCAGGTTCCCCTGTCCATGGGATTTTCCAGGCAAGAGTACTGGAGTGGGGTGCCACTGCCTTCTCCATACATTATCCCAATGGAATATTATGTGTATTAATAAATATATATTAATAATTTATACAGAGAATTCTGGATGCTTTTTGCTGAGTGATGCCTTCCTTTGGTGTAATTGGGAGTAATACTTCCTGGAATTAACCATTTGGTTTTCCAGAAGGAGCTCATAACAGAGGACTCCCTTTCTATCTCACTTTATGCAAAACTTCACCCTCTTTGGGTGAAGACTGGACTTTAGTGTGGTTGGTGGTGGTTCATTTCACCTACCCCACAACCTCTTCCTTTCCAAGTTATTGTACAGTATTTACTTTTCATCACCCATCACAATTTGTTTTAAAATAAGAATGTCTTCATTATGCTTAAGTAAAGAATCACATGTGGAAATATGGTCAGGAAAGTGGAACCTTAGCTTCAGTTCAGTTCAGTCACTCAGTCATGTCTGACTCTATGCCACCCCATGAATTGCAGCACGCCAGGCCTCCCTGTCCATCACCAACTCCCAGAGTTCATTCAAACTCACGTCCATCGAGTCAGTGATGCCATCCAGCTATCTCATCCTCTGTCGTCCCCTTCTCCTCCTGCCCCCAATCCTTCCCAGCATCAGAGTCTTTTCCAATGAGTCAACTCTTTGCATGAGGTGGCCAAAGTACCTGAGTTTCAGCTTTAGCATCATTCCTTCCAAAGAAATCCCAGGGCTGATCTCCTTCAGAATGGACTGGTTGGATCTCCCTGCAGTCCAAGGGAATCTCAAGAGTCTTCTCCAACACCACAGTTCAAAAGCATCAATTCTTCGGTGCTCAGTTTTCTTCACAGTCCAACTTCACAGTCCAACTCTCACATCCATACATGACTACTGGAAAATCCATAGCCTTGACTAGATGGACCTTTGTTGGCAAAGTAATGTCTCTGTTTTTCAGTATGCTATCTTAACTTAGGTGGAACCTAAACATTAAAGTGAAAGAGGAGAGTGAAAAAGGTGGCTTAAAGGTCAACATTCAGAAAACGAAGACCATGGCATCTGGTCCCATCACTTCATGGGAAATAGATGGGGAAACAGTGGAAACAGTGTCAGACTTTATTTTGGGGGACTCCAAAATCACTGCAGATGGTGATTGCAGCCATGAAATCAAAAGACGCTTACTCTTAGGAAGAAAAGTTATGACCAACCTAGATAGTATATTCAAAAGTAAGACATTACTTTGCCGACTAAGGTCCGTCTAGTCAAGGCTATGGTTTTTCCTGTGGTCATGTATGGATGTGAGAGTTGGACTGTGAAGAAGGCTGAGCGCCGAAGAATTGATGCGTTTGAACTGTGGTGTTGGAAAAGACTCTTGAGAGTCCCTTGGACTGCAAGGAGATCCAACCAGTCCATTCTGAAGGAGATCAACCCTGGGATTTCTTTGGAAGGAATGATGCTAAAGCTGAAATTCCAGTACTTTGGCCACATCATGCAAAGAGTTGACTCATTGGAAAAGACTCTGACGCTGGGAGGGACTGGGGGCAGGAGGAGAAGGGGACGACAGAGGATGAGATGGATGGATGGCATCACTGACTCAATGGACGTGAGTCTGAGTGAAATCCGGGAGTTGGTGATGGACAGGGAGGCCTGGCGTGCTGCGATTCATAAGGTCACAAAGAGTTGGACACAACTGAATGACTGAACTGAACTGAAACATTAAAGTGATTAACATAGCAAACCTAGTTCAAATAATTTTCAACACTTAATTTGGATATTTTGAGTATGTTGGCTCTCTCCCACATGGTATAGTGTTGATTATTCTCAGTTAATGTCTCCATTTGATCTATCAACTTCAACTGGTCTACCAGACCGTGGAGCATGGTCCAGTAAGACCCCTCCAGCACAAAACTTTGCAAACCACTTTTGACACATTAGATCAGTCACTGCACCTTCTCCATACACTGCAGAACTTTTTTTTTTTTTTTGCCTTTCAGTTTTGTTTTTACCTTTCTTGAAATAATAAAGCATGACAGGCTGAAAATATTACTTCTTTTCTTCCAGCTTTAATATTAAAATGGCTACACAAAAATGACCAATTTTGATGTTTTCTTTTTTTTAAATGCACACTGATATAACCACCATCACAGTAAAATTTTTTGGAATGACATTAAAGACAACTGCTCAGAGGTTAAAGCGTCTGCCTCCAACGCGGGAGACCCGGGTTCGATCCCTGGGTCGGGAAGATCCCCTGGAGAAGGAAATGGCAATCCACTCCAGTATTTTTGCCTGGAGAATCCCATGGACGGAGAAGCTTAGTAGGTTACAGTCCATGGGGTCGCAAAGAGTCGGACACGACTGAGCGACTTCACCTCACCTCAAGTGCTACTAGAGCCATGCTATGGGAAAAAAAAAAAAAAAAAAAAAAAAATCCTGGGTCAGGAAGAGTCCCTAGAGAAGGAAATGGCAACTCAACCAATATTCTTCCCTAGAAGACCTCAGGGACGGAGAAACCTGGTGGACTAGGGTTCATGGGGTCACAGGAATTGGACACAACTTACTGACTAAATCACTACTGCAAAAGAACACAAAAAAGTTTCAAATGGAGTATACAGCTTTTGCAAAGGCCCTGAGGTAAGAGGGATTTATGAAATAAAAGACCACTGTAAGGAGAGTAATAAGATGAAATGAGCTAAAAAGGCTGGGATTAAATTATGCAGAAAAATAGTGACTAATAGATGCAGAATGTTATGGATACTATTTCAATACTAATGAACTTAGGCACTCAAAATGCCAAGAAATTTGGAAAACTCAGCAATGGCCACAGGAATGGAAAAAGTCAATTTTCATTCTAATCCCAAAGAAAGGCCAAAAAATGTTCAGACTACTGCACAATTAGACTCATTTTCCCATGCTAGCAAAGTAGTGCTCAGAATTCTCCAAGCTAGGCTTCCATAGTACATGAACCGTGAACTTTCAGGTGTTCAAGCTGGATTTAGAAAAGGCAGAGGAACCAGAGATCAAATTGCCAACATCTGCTGGATCATAAAAAAACAGAAGAGTTCCAGAAAAACATCTACTTCTGCTTCACTGAGTACACGAAAGCCTTTGACTGTGCTCAGTTCAGTTTCAGAGAAGGCAATGGCAACCCACTCCAGTACTCTTGCCTGGAAAATCACATGGATGGAGGAGCCTAGTAGGCTGCAGTCCATGGGGTCACTGAGAGTCAGACACGACTGAGTGACTTCACTTTCACTTTTCACTTTCATGCATTGGAGAAGGAAATGGCAACCCACTCCAATGTTCTTGCCTGGAGAATCTCAGAGACGGTGGAGCCTGGTGGGCTGCCGTCTGTGGAGTTGCACAGAGTCGGACACGACTGAAGCTACTTAGCAGCAGCAGCAGCAGTTCAGTTTAGTTGCTCAGTTCTGTCCAACTCTGCGACTCCATGGACTACAGCACACCAGGCTTCGCTATCCATCACCAACTCCTGGAGTCTACCCCAATTAAAGTCCATTAAGTTGGTGATACCATCCAACCATCTGTTGTCCCCTTTTCTGCCTACCCTCAATCTTTCCCAACATCAGGGTCTTTTTAAATGAGTCAGCTGTTCGCATCAGGTGGCCAAAGTATTGGAGTTTCAGCTTCAGCATCAGTCCTTCCAATGAACACCCAGGACTGATCTCCTTCAGAATGGACTGGTTGGATTTCCTTGCAGTCCACAGGACTCTCAAGAGTCTTCTCCAACACCACAGTTCAAAAGCATCAATTCTTTGGCGCTCAGCTTTCTTTACAGTCCAACTCTCACATCCACACATGACCACTGGAAAAACCATAGCCTTGACAAGATGGACCTTTGTCAACAAAGTAATGTCTCTGCTTTTTAGTATACTGTCTAGGTTGGTCATAACTTTCCTTCCAAGGAGTAAGCATCTTTTAATTTCATGGCTGTAGTCACCATCTCTGTAGATCACAACAAACTGTGGAAATTTCTTGAAGAGATGGAAATACCACATCACCTTACCTGCCTCCTGAGAAACCTATATGCAGGTCAATAAGCAACAGTTAGAACTGTACATGGAACAATGGACTGGTTCAAAATTGGGAAAAGAGTATATTAAGGCTGTATATTGTCACCCTGCCTATGTAACTTATATGCAGAGTACATCATGTGAAATGCTGGCTGGATGAAGCACAAGCTGGGATCAAGATTGCTGGGAGAAATATCAATAACCTCAGATATGCAGATGACACCACCCTTATGGCAGAAAGTGAAGAGAACTAAAGAACCTCTTCATGAAGGTGAAAGAGGAGAGTGAAAAAGCTAGGTTAAAACTCAACATTCAGAAAACTAAGATCATGGCATCAGGTCCCATCACTTCATGGCAAATAGATGGGGAAACAATGGAAACAGTGAGAGATTTTATTTTCTTGGGCTCCAAAATCACTGCCGATGGTGACTGCAACCATGAAATGAAAAGATACTTGTTCCTTGGCAGAAAAGCTATGACAAACCTAGACAGCATATTGAAAACAGATACATTGCTTTGCCAACAAGGTCCATCTAGTCAAAGTTATGATTTTTCCAGTAGTCATGTATGGATGTGATGGTTGGACCCATAAAGAAGACTGAGCACCAAAGAATGATGGTTTTGAACTGTGGTGTTGGAGATGATTTCTGAGAGTCCCTTGGACTGCAAGGCGATCCAACCAGTCCGTCCTAAAGGAAATCAACCTTGAATATTCATTGGAAGGACTGATGCTGAAGCTGAAACTCCAGAACTTTGGCCACCTGATGGGAAGAGCTGACTCATTAGAAAAGATCCTGATGCTGTGAAAGATTGAAGGCAGGAGGAAAAGGGGACGACAGAGGATGAGGTGGTTGGATGGCATCACTGACTCGATGCACATGAATCTGAGCAAGCTGCAGGTGATGGTGAAGGACAGGGTAGTCTGGCTTGCTGTGCTCCATGAGGTCGCAAAGAGTCAGAGTTGACTGAGCAACTGAACAACAATGAACATAGGGAAGCTATTGAAGGGTTTTCAGTGTGAGAGTGAAATAATGAAAACTATCACTATGGCTACAGTATAAAGAATGGATTTACTTGGATCAAGATTGGCAGCAGAAAATCAGTGAGAAGGCTAAGGCGGTAGTATAGTTGAAGACGGTGAACTGACGAGAATGCTAACAATGAAAACAGAGAGAAGTGGAAAATTTTAAAGGCATTTAGAAGGTAAATACTTTAAAAGTAAACATGAGATACTTAGAAATACTTTATTTGGACTATAAATTGGAGGTGTGGGAAAGGAAACTACTGCAAATGACTTCCAGTGTTACAGGAAACAATAAAAAAAAAAAACTGTTTTCAGTCAGGGCTTGCAAACTTTTTAAAAAAATAAAGGTACAGATAATAAATCTTTTGGGATTTAGGGGACATGTAAGTTCTGTCACAATTATTTGCCTTTTCTGGAACAGAGCGCAGTCATAGACAATGTGTAAATGAATGGGTTTGGCTGTATTCCAATAAAACTTTATTTACAAAAACAGATAGGAGACCATATTTGGCCCTGGGGCATAATTTATCTACCCATTTTAGATGATGAACAGTCTGCTTATGCAAACTATTTACATTGATGTCCTTGGATAATAAAAAAGAAATTTAAATTGTGTTAAGTGTTTTCCGGTGAATGAAAATCATGAATATTCAAAATACTTTGAGAGAATCTAGAGAAAATTACTGAAGGCAATTTTGATGCTTAAAGGCTTACCTGGGCTTCCTTGATAGCGCAATTGGTAAAGAATCCACCTGCAATGTAGGAGACTCCGGTTGGATTCCTGGGTGGGGAAGACCTGCTGGAGAAGGGATAGGCTACCCACTCCAGTATTCTTGGGTTTCCTTTCTGACTCAGCTGGTAAAGAATCCACCTGTAATGTGGGAGAACCCGTGCTTGATCCCTGGGATGGGAAAATCCCCTGGAGAAAAGAAAGTCTACCCACTCCAGTATTCTGACCTGGAGGATTCCATGTACGGAATAGTCCATGGGGTTGCAAAGAATCAGACGTGACTGAACTACTTTCACTTCCCATCAAAGCAGATATGGAATACATTTCATCCTGATAACATAGGATGAAATAGAAGTTTCAACATTAATATTGTTAGCTTCAAAAAGGTCAGGTTTAAGGAGAAAAAAAAAAAAAACTGTTTTCAGTCAGGGCTTGCAAACTTTTTAAAAAAATAAAGGTACAGATAATAAATCTTTTGGGATTTAGGGGACATGTAAGTTCTGTCACAATTATTTGCCTTTTCTGGAACAGAGCGCAGTCATAGACAATGTGTAAATGAATGGGTTTGGCTGTATTCCAATAAAACTTTATTTACAAAAACAGATAGGAGACCATATTTGGCCCTGGGGCATAATTTATCTACCCATTTTAGATGATGAACAGTCTGCTTATGCAAACTATTTACATTGATGTCCTTGGATAATAAAAAAGAAATTTAAATTGTGTTAAGTGTTTTCCGGTGAATGAAAATCATGAATATTCAAAATACTTTGAGAGAATCTAGAGAAAATTACTGAAGGCAATTTTGATGCTTAAAGGCTTACCTGGGCTTCCTTGATAGCGCAATTGGTAAAGAATCCACCTGCAATGTAGGAGACTCCGGTTGGATTCCTGGGTGAGGAAGACCTGCTGGAGAAGGGATAGGCTACCCACTCCAGTATTCTTGGGTTTCCTTTCTGACTCAGCTGGTAAAGAATCCACCTGTAATGTGGGAGAACCCGTGCTTGATCCCTGGGATGGGAAAATCCCCTGGAGAAAAGAAAGTCTACCCACTCCAGTATTCTGACCTGGAGGATTCCATGTACGGAATAGTCCATGGGGTTGCAAAGAATCAGACGTGACTGAACTACTTTCACTTCCCATCAAAGCAGATATGGAATACATTTCATCCTGATAACATAGGATGAAATAGAAGTTTCAACATTAATATTGTTAGCTTCAAAAAGGTCAGGTTTAAGGAGACTTGAGTTACATCCCTGGTCGGGAAGATCCCTGGAGAAGAGAAAGGCAACCCACTCCAGTGTTCTTGCCTAGAGAATCTCACGGACAGAGGAGTCTGGCAGGCTACAGCCCATGGGGTCGCAAAGAGTCAGACATGGCTGAGCAACTTCACTTTTGCTTTCTCTTTTTGAGTTACATTCATCTCATTACAAAGAACTGAGGCAGCAACATGTATTTGCATTAAGATATCTCTCTATATATCACTATTATATCATCTTGCTAGTGAATGACATTTCTCTGAGTTGTAATAACTATAGAAAGAAAAGGGTACCTCATCCCAGAATTTGTGATAACCTCTCTAAAGCTTGTATTCTTGGCAACAAGTGTTTGGGTAGATGAAGACAGATAAGAGCAAGTATAATTATGCAAACTCCAAGAAGACTTTGACAGAAATATCCTTTTATTCAGAAGAATTTTCTTAGCAGTTCTACAGAATGAAAATGGAAAATGTATTCAGTAAAAAGAGTTGTCTTGAAAGTGTATATCTGTATTACAAGCAGTGTTAAGCAGCTTTAGAGTCTGCGTCCAGATTCCAAACCAGATATACAACCAAATTTTTCTGCTGCTTGGACCATGCAATCTTAGGAAGCCTGAAAAATAGTGGAGTTCAGTTCAATGACAACATAATTTTATTTTTACAAAGATAGTTTCTAGAAATTATATAAATATCTCTTCATTTAATATCTAATCTAATAATACATAAGGGCTTTCCTGATAGCTCAGCTGGTAAAGAATCCACCTGCAATGTAGGAGACCTGGGTTTGATCCCTGGGTTGGGAAGATCCCCTGGAGAAGGGAAAGGCTACCCACTCCAGTATTCTGGCCTGGAGAATTCCATGGACTGTACAGTCCAAGGGGTGGCAAAGAGTCGGACACAACTAAGTGACTTTCATTAGCACTTCATTAACATTAATAATATATAAACACAAGTTATGTACAGAAAGATATGTTAGGTAAATTGATGTCAGATCAATTAGAAAGCTATTTTGCAAGGAGTTCTTTAGTTTTATGAGCTGAGAAAGCAGAATTTTAAAGAATTTCTTTTTAATTAATTTTTCTTGGAGTATAGTTGATGTACAATGCTGTGTTAGTTTTTGCAGTACAGTAAAGTGAAGCAGTTATACGTAAATATATTTGCTGTTGTTCAGTCACTCAGTGGTGTCTGACTCTCTGCGACCCCATGGACTGCAGCATGCCAGGCCTCCTGTCCCTCACCATCTCCTGGAGTTCACCCAAGTTCACGTTCATTGCATTGATGATGCCATCCAGCCATCTCATCCTCTGACATATACCCACTCTTTTTTAGATTCTTTTCTCATATAGGTCATTATAGAGTATTGAATAGAGTTCTCTGTGCTATTCAGTAGGTGCTTATTAGTTATCTATTTTATAACATGTTTTAAAATTTTTCATTCATTTAAGCATTATACCCAGAATCAATGTGTTGTCTTAGCAAATTATCTCCTAGAAAGCAGGCATGGAAGCATTATTATTATTTTTTTTAATTGAAGTATATTTGACTTACAGTATAATGTTAGTTTTGAGCAATTTTATAGTTTTATAGATTATAATCTAAGGGAGCTGACCTAACAGGTGTTTTCCTTTTTGTATGATTTTCTGAAATTGTGAAATTTGCGTTAAATTGTGGGTCATAGGCATCTCTTTTGGAACCAGCTAAGCAGATAAGCAGGAAAGGTTTTCTGACACTCCAGTGCTATGTGGTAAAGTGAGAATCTAAAACAACAAAAAACAAACAAAGAAAAATCCATCAACGTGCTAACTATTTAAAACCATGTTAACTAGGCTTATGTGCTTTTCCTACTGTGTCTGTGTGTTGGTTGCTCAGTCATATCCAACTCTTTGTGACCCAGAGACTGTCACCCGCCAGGCTCCTCGGTCCATGAGATTCCCCAGGCAAGAATGCTGGAGTGGATGGCTACTCCCTTCTCCAGAGGATCTTTCTGACCTAGGGATCGAACCCAGGTCTCCTGCATTGCAGGCAGATTCTTTACCATCTGAGCCTCCAGGGAAGCCTTTTCCTACTGAGTCATTACAAAAATATTATTTATGCTTTTCACAGTAGCTATCCAAAGGCAGACTTAATCCTTAACTCCAAACTTTTCACCTTTTTTGACCTGGCCAAAAAATATAGATCAATTGATTTCTCGTTTACTCACATGCATCTTCCCTGTAGCTCAGATGGTAAAGAATCTGCCTGCAATGCAGGAGACCTGGGTTTGATCCTGGGTTGGAAAGATCCTCTGAAGAAGGGAACGGCAATCCACGCCGGTATTCTTGCCTGGAGAATCCCATGGACAGAGGAGCCTGGCAGGCCACAGTCCAAGGGGTTGCAAAGAGTTGGACATGACTGAGAGACTAACACTACTACTTCTTACTATTTCAACGGCAAAGTTGGTACTTTCTGAGTACATATTACAAAATTACAGGGGGGGTGGGGACAAAAAGTCTTTACATGTAAGACAAACTCTGCTCTTAAAGAAATTAACCAAAGAAGTAGAATATAAATTCAGAATTAATAATAAATGATAATTTATGATAAATAATGAATATTCAGCTAGAGAAGCTTAAAATATTCAAGGGAAATGCTGGTGAAATTTCCTGTAAACGCTTAATAGAAAATAGAAAGTTGGCCTCAAAAAGTTTGTAAGACAGATAGGATGAGGAGAGCTAGTCAAGGGGGCAGATATGTCATGTGGGATGCATAATGGAAGTCACGCGGAGTCTGGAATACGCAGGACAGGCTTGGGGGACTTATGAAGAAACCAACATGGACAGAGCAGGGTTTATCTGCAAATTGGGCAATGGCACCCCACTCCAGTACTCTTGCCTGGAAAATCCTATGGATAGAAGAGCCTGGTAGGCTGCAGTCCATGGGGTTGCTAAGAGTCGGACACGACTGAGCGACTTCACTGTCACTTTCACGCATTAGCAACCCACTTTGGTGTTCTTGCCTGCAGAATCTCAGGGACGGGGGAGCCTTGTGGGCTGCCGTTTATGGGGTTGCACAGAGTCGGACACGACTGAAGCGACTTAGTAGCAGCAGCAGCAAAGAGAGCTGAAGAGGTCCAGTGACTCATCAGCACACTGATTGGACCCACTGCAGGGCTGCATCTTGAACTAAGTGATGGCCAGGTGTTTGTTTAGTTGCAAGTCGTCTCTGACTCTTTTGGGACCCCATGGCCTGTAGCCCACCAGGCTCCTCTGTCCCTGGGCTTTCCCAGGTAAGAAAACTGAAATGGGTTGCCATTTCCTTCTCCCGGGAATTTTCCTGACCCGGGATCAAGCCCTCGCCCCTACACTGGCAGGCTTATTCTTTACCCCTGAGCCACCAATGGGCAGAAGGAGTCAATAAAACAAAGACAGAAAAATTAAAAGAAAATACTGCCACACAATCTTTGAGTGAGAAGAGTTCTTTAGAAGTAGGAAAGGTTTTTCCAATTAAGCACCAATTGGAGAAGAGGAAATCAACCCAATTTTTGGTCAATGGAGATGGTAGGAAGAGTAATCTCGATAGACTGTTGGTGATAGAAACTGGATTGAAGTGGATTTAAGATGGATGAAGCCTGACTAAACTAATAATAATAGTGCAAGTCTGGCAGCTGTATTTTCCAGATGAAGTAAATCACTTGGCACACTTTATTATTTTACTTCCTCTCCCATCCAACTTTCCATTTAAGTTACTGGAAAGGTGTTTAAAAGAGTACATTTATATCAGTGCTGCAAAATATTAAAACATTACTCCAATTCTTATTTAGAAGAAAAATTATAGGGGTTAATAAATTGGTTGATGTTGACAGAAAAAAAATATTTAAGTGTTTATTGAAATTTTAGTGGTCATCTTGTTAGGTGTCTATACCTGCATCTATATCTGTTAATACAGATCACTGAGTATCATTCTCAGACAAATGGAACTTAAAGTATATGTGGGAAAATAGGTGAATTAGGATGACACAACTTTGGAGGAAACATAACCTAGTTATTTAAACTAATCAATGTATTCCTTTGCTTACCAAGTCCTAGAAATCAGAGACCACCAGAGAGCTAAGGAAGACCATATGAAAGAGGGAACTGAAGACAAGCATTTCTAAGAAATAGATCTACAGAAAAGACATTTTAAAAATTAAAATTAAAATTTTAGTTATTTCAGAGAGAGTCAAAAAGACACTGAATTCATAAAGTGAAACAAAATTCAATTAAAAATAGAAATCAGAGAAAGGATTCTTGAAAATTAAACATATTTGCTAAAATTTTTAGAAATTGATAAAAGAACTCAGTAAGTGAATGGACATTGCTAAAGAATGTAAACTAAAGTATTTTAGTTATAAAATAAATAAGACATGGGATGAAATATACAGTAAAAGGAATATGGTCAACAATGGTGTAATAACTTTGCATGGGGACAGATGGTTACTAGTCTTATAGTAAACATTTCATAATATATGCAAATGTCAAGTGACTACTATGATTTGATACATGAAGTGAAGATAATATTGTGCATCACTATATTTCAATAAAAAAGGAATTCCTCTTGAGTGAAATAAAAACAGGAAAATATTTCAGCATATATGTCAGGGCAAAATAAATGAAAATTATGAAGAAAAACTTTTAGGAGATATTGAGGGCAGTTCCAGGGTGTCTAATATTTCTCATCTAGGAGAGAAGAGGAATGAAAAAGGTAAACAATCAAAAGAGAAATAGATGATTTTTTAAAAGGATGAGGTTGAAATTAGGAGTCTTCATATTGAAAAGATAACTGAGTAGCAGTAAAATGCAATAAAGCAAATTCACTCACTCATTCTTTATCAAATATTTTATTCAATATTTTACTATATGTTAGATATGTTAGAGATATAGTCATAAACCAAAAAGGCCAAATTCAGCTTTTATGGGTCATCTACCCTAAAGAAAAAGATAGAATTAATGAATTAACAAATATAGCCAAAATTAAAAACCAATAAACTCTCTGAAGAAAGTCATATGGAAAATGAGGTGATAACTGTACAAAGCCACTTTACACAGGATGTCAACAAAGGTGTCTCTGAGGAAGCAATATTTGCTATAAGATCTGAATGGCAAGAAAGTACCAGCATGAAAATTCTGAGAGAAGAGCATGTCAAGCAGAAGGAAGATCTTTAAATGTCCTGGAGAATTTTCCAAATGCCAAGGCTTAAGAAAAAAAAGGAAACTATCAGCAACCTTGGAGTAGGAATATAACACTGGAATCAGAACTCTCGCCTATAAAACTATGCTGCTGCTGCTGCTGCTAAGTCACTTCAGTCATGTCCAACACTGTGCGACCCCATAGCTGGCAGCCCACCAGACTCCCCCGTCCCTGGGATTCTCCAGGCAAGAATTATGCTAGTAAAAGAAAAGAAAAATTGCATCTAGGATTTTATAAAATGTCAAACTGTCATTCAAGTATTTTTCAGACATGCAAGGACATAGGTCTCATTCTGGGAGTAAAACAAACAAACTTCAGTATGTATTCCAACAAAATGAGAAAAGTATGACATGAGGTATAGAATCAATCAAATAAATCAACAAAGCTTGCTATGTCTAAATAATTATTGATAGTGTAGCTTTGAGTTTAGTTCAATGTTTGATTGTTCTGACTATAGCTACAGAAAAAGAAAACACCCCAAACTTTAGTGGTATAAAACAGCAATAATCATTTATTATTAATTTATATGACAGTTATCGGATTGACTCAGCTCAGCTTCTCATTTAGGGTTTCTAATATGGTTGCAGTCGGGTGATTGATGGAGGTAGAGGCATCTAAATGGCTTCTTCACTCATCTTAAGGAGTTGGCACTGGGTAACAGCTGGGGCCTCAGCTGAGACTGTCAGCTGAAACACCTTGATGTAACCTCTCTGTGTGGCCTGAGCTCAAAGCACAGAAGCCAGGTTCTAAGAGCAATCATCCCAAGAAAGCAAACTGGGTGGAAGCCATGTCTCCTACAACCTGGCCTCAGTCATACAAAACCTTATCTTCTGTAGCAGTGAGTAGTTAACACCAGGTCAAATTCAGACGAAGAGATATTAGACCTGTACGTGTTTTAAAACCACCACATTGAGGAAGGGTAGTTTAAGAACTGTCACAATACAAGAAAGGATTAATAATAATCTGGTGATGAGCAACAGAAAAGAAGTAAAACCTACTCAAACTCTGCTCTTGAGAGGAGAAGTTATTAGGATGAATAAATGATCATTGTTGACACTGGAAAATGTTTAGATATGTTTATTAAAATTGCAGTAGTCCTTGTGGTATGTATCTGTACCTTTTTATACATAATTTTCTCCAATGAAGTACTTATTTCATTAAAGAATTCATCTCGACCATTCTCCCTTTATCCCAAGGTGTATCTGTTTTTTCACTTTCAAGGCTTATATCATCACCCTCATTTTGACCTCACTGCCCCAGTCAGCATTTCTCTGACTCAGAGTCTTCCCCCTTTACAGTGGCAATCTATGAAACTTCACAGTTTCTTTTAAGGTTCCATCATTCAAAGAAGCCTCCTGAATTTATCTTATCCAAATGACATTATTCCCTGATAGCTCAGTTGGTAAAGAATCCACCTGCAATGCAGGAGACCTGGGTTCGATCCCTGGGTTGGAAAGATGCCCTGGAGAAGGGAAAGGCTACCCACTCCAGTATTCTGACCTGGAGAATTCCATGGACTGTATAGTCCATGGGGTCACAAAGAGGTCACAGTCACTCAGACGGGACTGAGCGAGTTTCACTTTCACCTTTGTTGCGGTTCACCTATGCCTGTTACTAGACCCTGAGTCCTGTCAGCACTGGGATTACTCCACCCCACATTCTGACTGTAACTCTCATCTTCAACTTTTACTGTATCACTGTTACATTCAGTTCAGTTCAGTTCAGTCGCTCAGTCGTGTCCGACTCTTTGCAGCACGCCAGGCCTCCCTGTCCATCACCAACTCCCGGAGTTCACTCAGACTCACCTCCATCGAGTCGGTGATGCCATCCAGTCATCTCATCCTCGGTCGTCCCCTTCTCCTGCCCCTAATCTTTCCCAGCATCAGAGTCTTTTCAAATGAGTCAGCTCTTCGCATCAGGCGGCCAAAGTATTGGAGTTTCAGCTTCAGCATCAGTCCTTCCAATGAACACCCAGGACTGATCTCCTTTAGGACGTAACTGTTAACATTAAAAGATATCAAATTCCTCGATATTTTTATTTCCTTTCAATGTATTAGCCCTGTTGCTCATCTTTTCCCTTGTATAACATGAACTAAGCTATCAATAATTTTATTTATTATGTTGCAGATACACAACCAGAATCTGCATAGTTAGCTCAGGTCTGTGTTGTAATGTCTGCTGACCATGCTGTCTTAGTAAAGTTACTTAGTCCTTCACTCCCTCAGGTTCCTCACCTCCACATTGAAGACAGTTGCTCTCTGGAGCTGATGTGAGAAAGGACTGTGACAATGTCTGGGAAGCGTTTCCACCCCATCTGGTCCATAGGACTGATTCCATGCTGTTGTGGCAGGGCTGGCGGCTGTTTCCAGAGGAAATCTCTCTGAAAAGTTGAAATACAACAGTGGAAGCAGATCAAAGGGTCGGAAAGCTGGCAGAGACTTCCTTGTTTCATATTATTCTAAAATAAAATATTTTAAATTCTTTGTGGTAAAAATACTTAAACAAAGTCAATAGACAGATGATAAACTGGGAAAAATATTTGCAGCACATATGGCAAAAAGACATTTTCCTATACTAAAATTATACTAATTAAATATACTTACAGTTTTTAAATATATTAATGAAAAAAAAAAACAGGGGCAAAACGGTATATAAATGATGCTTCTATTTATATAAAAAGAAAAAGATGAAATATGTACAAATGTTTGCCCATAAATTGATTATCTGAAGATACACAGAATAACTGGCAAAAATGAGGTGCTTCTAGGGAGAGAAACTTGAGACTTATTTTTTCATTTAAATAGGTTTTCTACTCTGGATTTTTAGACATATATATAATATTATCTTATCATCACAAAACAGAAATACTTTTTAGCAAATTTTTCCTGAAAGCCTGAACAGGAAAAATGGAAGAAGAAAGGGAAGAATAAAAGAAAGAAAGAGAGAGGGAGGGAGGGAGGAAGAAATAAAGAAAAAAAAGGAAGGAAGGAGAGTCTAACATCTCAACTCTCATAGCAACTAATCTATGCTTTTTTAATTTGTTTTTCATCAAAAATATTCCATCTTCTCTACTGGAACACAAGGTATTTAGGCAAAAATATTTCCTGGTAATTTTTAGTGTTTTGTACTATGCCAAAGATTTAGTAGATGTTTTATATACACCTTTAATATAAACAAGTGAAGCTTATCTCCTAGTGCATTTCATGTATGGTCTTCTTTGCTTTGTGAAGTTTGCCACCTGTTACCTCCTGTCTTCTAGTATGTTACACAGACTTTCCAGAGTTTTGGAAAGTGCACAGTGAATTTTGCATGGTAGCTAACATTTTCTCATCAAAAGGGAGCCTTATACCACTGCCATTTGAGTCAGAAATGCCCAAGAGCCCTTCCGTTTTGTATAAAGTCTCCTCATTCAGAAAGACAGCACCACTAAAAACACGGAGTATACAAATCTGTGTATCCTCCAAGGGGGTCCCAACCACATAAGAGTGAGTAACTTTTCAGCCAAATCATTAGTATTAGTAAGCTTACTGGAAATGACTGGTGTGAACTGTGTGTAAACTTGGAGATTTTTACTGCACACAATTTAGGCATAACTGACTGACTGAATATTTCTGTTGTTTTTCAGTCCCTAAGTCCTGTCTGATTATTTGCAACCCCATGGACTATAGCAAGCCAGGCTACTGTGTCCTCCACTATCTCCCATAGTTTGTTCAAATGCATGTCCATTGAGTTGGTGATGCTATTTAGCCATCTCATCCTAAGTTGCCCCCTTTTCCTTTTGCCTTCAATCTTTCCAGCATCAGAGTTCTTTCCAATGAGTCAGCTCTTTGCATCAGGTGGCCAAAGTGTATTGTAGCTTTAGCATCAGTATCAATCTTTTCAATGAATATTCAAGGTTGATTTCCTTTAGGATTGACTGGTTTGATTTCCTTGCTGTTCAAATGACTCTCAAGAGTCTTTTCCAGCACCACAGTTTGAAAGCATCAATTCTTTGGTGCTCAGCCTTCTTCACAGTCCAACTCTCACATCCGTACATGACTACTGGAAAAACCACAGCTCTGACTATAGGGACCTTTGTCAGCAAAATGATGTCTCTGCTTGTTAATACATTGTCTAGGTTTATCATAGCTTTTATTCTGGAGCAATGTCTTTTAATTTTGTTCCTGTGGTCACCATCCACAGTGGTTTTGGAGCCCAAGAAAATAAAATCTCTCACTATTTCCACTTTTTCCCCATCTATTTGCCACAAAGTGATGGGACTAGATGCCATGACCTTAGTTTTTTGAATGTTGAGTTTTAAGCTTGCTTTTTCACTCTCCTTTTTCACCTTCATCAAGAGGCTCTTTAGTTGCCCTTCATTTTCTGTCATTAGAATTGTATCATCTGCATATCTAAGACTGTTGATATTTCTTCCAGCAATCTTGATCCAGCTTGTGATTCATGCAGCCTGGCATTTCTCATGATGTACTCTATACTGAAGTTAAATAAGCAGGGTGATAATACACAGTCTTGCTGTGCTTCTTTTCCAGTTGGGAACCAGTCAGTTGTTCCATCTCCAGTTGTTAACTGTTGCTTCTTGACCGGCATACAGATTTCTCAGGAGACAAAACTCTTTAAGAATTTTCCACAGTTTGTTGTGATCCATAGAGTCAAAGGCTTTAGTGTAGTCAATGAGGCAGTTGTTTGTCTGGAACTCCCTTGCTTTTTCCATGATTCAATGAATCCTGGCAATTTGATCTCTGGTTCCTCTGCCTCTTCAAAATCTAGCTTGTATGTTTAAAAGTTCTCAGTTCACATACTGCTGAAGCCTAGCTTGAAAGATTTTGAGCATATCCTTGCTATCATATGAAATGAGTGCAATTGTATGGTAGTTTGAACATTTTTTGGCATTGTCTTTCTTTAGGATTGGAGTGAAAACTGACCTTTTTCAGTCCTGTGGCCACTGCTGAGTTTTCCATATTTGCTGCGATATTGAGTGCAGCATTTTAATAGCATCATCTTTTAGGATTTTAAATAGCTTTTAGGATTTTACATTTTAAATAGGCTACCTTATAATCAGATTTATTCAGCCCAGTGTTACATGTTAAAATCAAATCTCCGACATGTGGTTCTAGTAATGAGGGTCTATTAACATTCTCCAGTGGTATTATATACCACAAAATTGCAAGCATATGAGAATGAAGATAATCTTCAGAAAAGGACAGTGTGAAACTAAAATTGGGTCCAGTTTGTTAACAGCAGACCTGGCATCCACCTAGCCTCCTTCGTAGGATGAGGTCTGATCATTATGCAACTGAGAAATGCAATTTGTTAGTTTCTTGACTCCACATCTAAGAGTAGCCTTACTTGTTTACTCACTAGTCTGTGTATTTTCTCCTAATGTTTTCTGATCAAAGATTCATCTTCAAGCTAATTCTATCCTCTTTGTCAGGAAATTGTACACAGATTTAATCCAAGAAAACAAAGGCTTTGCCACTTAGTTATTTAAGTGGCAATAAGCAACATGTTTAGTCAGGAAATTTGGCCCAGAGCTCAAGGTTAGTATAGTAATGTACTTTCAATATCACATTTGTGCCATGCTATAGTTATTATGTACCTATAATATGTATATAAAAAAAGAACATTTCAGGTAAAGGGGCACATGAGCCTACACACACACAAAGGTATGCATCTTTGATGGTTCAGTGTATTCCTGAGTATACTTCCTATGAGTAGAAAATGTGGCTCAGTTCAGATCATTTTGCTACCTGTATTTTGAGTCTGCAAGAGTCTGCTTTTCTAAAATACTAAATGCATTCCTTTTTTTCATCACGCTATCACAATCACGAATACACATTCTTGTGAGTATATATCTTTTGCATGTGAAAGCATTAGCCCAGGGGCAGACATGGTTAGAAAGAGGTCGGCCGTACTTTGTGGTCGTATTGGAAGGCAGGCCTGGTCAGAAACATGGCGGGCAGTGACAGTTGAGGGGGAATGAGGGGTCCCATGACGTGTAACTTTGAGTGCTACAGCCATGATGGTTCTGGGTAAACTGAGATGGATGATCATCCCAAGTAGGTTCAGTTCTTCAGTTGCTCAGTCGTGTCCGACTCTTTGCTACCCCATGGACTGCAGCACACTGGGTCTCCCTGTCCATCATCAACTCCCGGAGCTTGCTCAAACTCATGTCCATTGAGTTGGTGATGCCATCCAACCATCTCATCCTGTCATCCCCTTCTCTTTCCACCTTCAGTCTTTCCCAGCATCAGGGTCTTTTCAAATGAGTCAGTTCTTCGCATCAGGTGGCCAAAGTATTGGAGCTTCAACTTCAGCATCAGTCCTTCCAAAGAACATTCAGGACTGACCACCTTTAGGATGGACTGATGTCTTTAAAATAATGTTGCTTTCTTCATGGGGCCGCAGCTGGAGACTCTGATGCTTCCTCTGGTCATCACCCTTGGAAGTTTTCTCAACCCCTGGTGCTGTCGCAGAGAATTCCCTGGAGGCCCAGTGGTTAAGACTCAGTGCTTTCACTGTGTTAGCCCGAGTTCAAACCCTGGTCAGGGAACCAAGATCCTGGAAGCCCCGCAAAATAAACAAATGAACCAACAAGCAATCAAAAAGCTGGGGCGACTGTGATCTCATGTGTCCCACAGAGGAAATTCCTGGCAAGCAGCAGGGTGGGAGAAACTAGGGATAGAATGGCAGTATCTTCAGCATCTTTTGTAGAATGAATTCTTCTACCTCATTTTCCCCCAGAATATGCCTGTCCTCCAATTCTTCCCCCGTTCCATTCCAAAATTTACCATATTCTCAGAGGCAGAGAACAGCCAGTATTGGATCTACAGCTAAGCAGACTTAAGTCACATGACTGTATTAACTGAGCCTTCATGCTGAGTTTCCCTGGTGGCTCAGCTGGTAAAGAATCTGCCTGCACTGCGGGAGACCTGGGTTTGATCCCTGGGTTGGGAAGATCCCCTGGAGGAGGGAATGGCTACCCACTCCAGTATTCTGGCCTGGAGAATTCCAGGGGGAAGTCGTTGGGGTCACAAAGAGTCAGACATGACTGAGTGACTTTCACTTTCACTTTCCTTCACTTTCATGATAAGTGTTTTCAAGATTTGTGAGTTTGTTTACATATTTTGATACATAATATGTTCAATATATCTTTGGAAACC
Source organism: Cephalophus harveyi (assembly GCA_006410635.1). NCBI lineage: Eukaryota > Metazoa > Chordata > Mammalia > Artiodactyla > Bovidae > Cephalophus > Cephalophus harveyi. The sequence continues at coordinate 564,523 of SJYT01062461.1, read as the reverse complement.
TTTATTGGCTTGTACAACTGTTGCAAATGATCCTTATAACTTAGGAAAACTTGAAAGTTTGTGGATTAGAAGTATCTAGTATTTAACTAACATAATTAACTGTGTAGATCACAAAAAATGTGGAAAATTCTTAAAGAGAGGGGAATATCATACCACCTTACCTGCCTCCTGAAAAACTTGTATGCATGTCAAGAAACAACAGTTAGAACCAGACATGGAACAATGGACTAGTTCAAAATTGAGAAAGGAGTATGTTAAGACTATGTATTGTCATCCTGCTTATTTAACTTATATGCAAATAGAATCTGGGTCTCTTGTGTTTCCTGCATTGACAATTGGATTCTTGACTATTGTGCCACCTGGGAAGCCCCTCTGCAAAGTACACCATGAGAAACACTGGGCTGGGTGAATCAAAAGCTGGAATTCAGATTGCCAGGAGAAATATCAATAACCTCACATATGCAGATGATGCCACCCTATGGCAGAAAGCAAAGAGGAACTAAAGAGTATCTTGATGAAGGGAAAGAGGAGAATGAAAAAGTTGGGTTAAAACTAAACATTCAAAAAACTAAGACTATGGCATCTGGTCCCATCACTTCATGGCAAATAGATGGGGAAACAATGGGAACAGTGAAAGACTTTATTTTCTTGGGCTCCAAAATCACTGCGGACCATCACTGCAGCCATGAAATTAAAAAAATGCTTGTTCCTTGGAAGAAAATCTATGAAAAACCTAGAGAGCATGTTAAAAAACAAAGACATCATTTTGCTGACAAAGGTGCATAAAGTCAAAGCATTGGTTTTTTTCAATAGTCATATATGGATGTGAGAGTTGTACCATAAACAAAGCTGAGCACCAAAGAATTGATGCTTTCAAACTGTGGTGCTGGAGAAGACTATTGAGAGTCCTTTGATCAGCAAGGAAATCAAACTAGTCAATCCAAAAGAGAAACAACCCTGAATATTCATTAGAAGGACAATGCTGAAGCTGAAGCTCCAATACTTTGGCCACCTGATGCAAGGAGCCAACTCATTGAAAAGGACTCTGATGCTGGGAAAGTTTGAGGGCAGGAGGAGAAGGGAGGATCAAAGGATGAGATGGTTGGATGGCATCACCCACTCAATGGACATGAGTTTGAACAAACCCCGGGAGATGGTGAAGGACAGGAAATCCTGGCATGCTGCAGTCCATGGAGTCACAAAGAGTTGGACACAACTTCATGACAGAACAACAACAAAAAATTGTATTATTAGATATGCATTTTCAGCAGAGTTTTGAAAATGGAAAGAGAGAATTCTATCTGTTTGAAAATGAAAGAAAAAGGTTTCTACTGATATGTCCAGGAGAGTGAGACCAGTTCAGTTTTGAAGTTTCATGGCACAAAATGTGCTAGAAAATCAGAAAACTTAAAATATCATGGAAACATTGCCACTTGGAAAGCCTTCTGGGAATGGTGAGGACTGTCATCTATGAAGTATTGTGTAGCTGCTTATCTTTGTAAAATTTTGAAAGAATGAAGAAAGTATGTTAGTATACAAGTCAACATTTAATTATGACTTTGGGTAAAGCCATATAAATTATATAAGAAAGACACAATTCTTACATTTAATAGAGCACATTGTGGCCTTTTAAAGTCAGAGATAGATAGAAACAAGATGAATTGTGTCATGTATTGGTCTATGTTCAATAAAGTGAAATGTGTACAGGGGATATTGAGTTCCCTAATTTAAAAGCAATATGCATTTTTTCCATACTCATACTTTATAAGGACAGACTTCATGGAAAACAAATAAATCATAGTAATCTTAAAAGATTAATTCAATAAACTAATCTGTTCAAACAATTGGTCTTATAAAATCAATTACCTTTGTATTCAAACAGAGAGGCATAGAAAGAGCTCATAAATGAAATACGTTTTCCATAGGGACTTAACCAGAGACTGGTTTATGAAAATAGTCCCTAAAAGACAAATGAACTTCATTTTTAAAGAATGTCCACTAAAAAACAATGACAGTTCTGTTTTGCACTAGTTAAGCAACAGGCTGGAAACATGTAAATCCTTCTCAGAGTTTATAGTTATTGTTCTATAGTCTTTGTTTTTCACATGTACATGGAAATGAGAATAACTCATATCACCCAGAAGCCCTGGGCCAGAGAGTCCTTTAAAATAAATCCTACACTGAAACTCAGACTGCAGCTTCCATAGAGCAGTGATGACTGTCATTACCTGGTTGTTGCTATTTTTAAATAATGTAGGAAGAAACATCTGCACCTTTAAGTTGCTTCAGATTTCTAATTGGGATAGTATTGCTGCATTAACTGCCATGTTACATATATTCTTTGCGACTAAATAGCTAAACAAACATCCAATGTGATCTAAGGGAGCATTTCTTTTACATCTGGGAGAGATGCTGAAGATTCTGACTTTCAAACATTCAGTATACTGAAACATCTAGTGTACCAAGGGAGTCGTAAGGAACGTTTGTATTTATTTTTATTTGGTTGAACTTAAGAAGACCAGTTATTTGAAATCATAGGCTAAGTGGATCCTCTGAGATCATTAGCTCTGTGGCATTCAAAATGTTTTAGTAGTCTCATGAATCCTTAATTTCAAATGCAACCTGATGGGGCCCACCACTGCTTGAAATGGACATCAGGTAAACCAATTTTACAAGTTCAAAGCAGAACATTTACACAATATTAGGTTCCATCAATACGGTAAAATATGTGTACATATTCCACATACAGTTTTCCCTATTACAGTATAAAAAATATTTTTTGAAAGAAAAACCTGATTCATACACTCTGAGGCATTTGTGTGTGTGTAAAATATAACAGTTCCTTCAAACAGCTTGAAAAGCTCTAATGTAGCTTTACCATATTATTTTAAAGATGAAGAAAGTGAAACCCAGAGGTTGAAATGTTTCTATGCGAGAATCAGTTCAGTTCAGTCGCTCGGTCATGTCCGACTCTTTGCGACCCCATGAATCGCAGCACGCCAGGCCTCCCTGTTCATCACCATCTCTCGGAGATCACTCAGACTCACATCCATCGAGTCCGTGATGCCATCCAGCCATCTCATCCTCGGTCGTCCCCTTCTCCTCCTGCCCCCAATCCCTCCCAGCATCAGACTCTTTTCCAATGAGTCAACTCTTCACATGAGGTGGCCAAAGTACTGGAGTTTCAGCTTTAGCATCATTCCTTCCAAAGAAACCCCAGGGCTGATCTCCTTCAGAATGGACTGGTTGGATCTCCTTGCAGTCCAAGGGACTCTAAAGAGTCTTCTCCAACACCACAAATTTAAGGGCCTAGATCTGATAGAAAGAGTGCCTGATGAACTATGCGAGAATACATAATGGCAAAACCAGAACTCAAACTCAGGTATCCTGGCTCTTTCTGAAGGAAGAATGGTTTTGTTTGTATACATTGAATATTCATTCTGTGTTAGGCACTTAACTCATGTAGTGTTTGTAATAATTGTATGAAGAATTAGTGCTGTAATCTTCGATTTTACAGAAGCTGGAATTATAGATGTTAAGTAATCAAGCACTGTAACAGGGCAAAAGTGGTCAGAAGTTCATTGAATTCCATTTGTCTCGACACCCATTACCAGGCTCATCTCACAGCTCTGATATTTGAATATGTGATCTAAAGGGCCAGCTTTAGGGTAGGGTGAATCTGAGGCTAGAAAGTCTTGATCTCTATCTGTGGATCCTTTGATATGCTTTCAGCTAGGTAGATTCAGGAAGAACTTTCCACAGACTGACCTTGCCTTTCAGATTCTGTTTAGCTCAGAACTGGGCCTCCCTAAACACTCAAATTTCCTACATAGGAGCTCATCCTATTTCTGACTGTGTCAGAATTGCTGCCAAGTTGGAGAAGATATTTACATATATTTAACAAAAAAGAAAAAACTGCAGATTTGGATAGAATCAGGTCCATTTCTACAGTGATATTACTGACAGTAATGTATAGAAAATGTTCTTGAGCGGAAATAAATACTATTGAAAAGGAGGGGCTTTGCAGTTTTTATTCCCAAACCTTCTGAGTATGTTTCAATCCTGTAAATCTGCTGGGTTTAATTCGTGCTCTTACTTAATATCCATCATAAATCAAAATGCTTTCAATTTTATCAGAGCATTGACTAATGTAGTAATTAGCATTTAAAACCATTATCTGGAAGTCCTGTGGGAAATTTCATAGGTGAGATGATCCAACTCCAGCCTCCAGCTGACTGTAGGTCAGAAGCACCAAATCACCCTCCATAATTGTCCTCAATTGGTAATCTCATCTCAGCTGATGAGAGGCTCAGGCCAAATTAGGTCGAATTACCTATTACATCTTAGCAATGCATTTCAGCCATGACCAGGTCAAATTGCACTGCCCAACTCGTGATCACCCAGAAGCCAGTTTTGCTGGAAAAAAGCACAGATCTGAGGTCCAGCAGTGAGAAAGACAGCCAGTCCTGAGGGAACCTCCAGTTGACTATGAATTATCTTAAAACAGCTTTCAAAGATGGCCCCGTGATTTGAATTTAAAATTTAGAATCTGAGACAGAAGAGGAAAGCCAACAGTCTCAATGATATATGTGAGCAAATGATGAAACAGGAAGGTCTTTTCAAAATTTAAATGAAGTAAATGATCATAAAAAATTTAAATCCATTATTAAAACTTAATAGATCATAAGTAGCTTTATATGAAAACAATAATTTGAAGAAGTGAAAGAAAAATATCTTTATAATCCTCAAACAACCCAATAACAGAAACTATCATTACCTTAATTTTTCAGATGGGGATATTGAATTATAGAAAAATTCAGTAAGTGCTGAAGACCATGCATCTATTTTTAATATGTAGAAATGGGCCAGGAACTCTGCATGCTTAAAAAAAAAAAAAAAAAAAAAAACTTCCATGATTCTAATCCTTGCACTTAAGAGGTAACTGTTTTGACACTTGGGTATAGAGAGATTGGAGCTGGGCTGAACAGATAGGATGCATATACCTTCCAAGATCTCATCCTGCCCTTGGACTCAGGTGGCTTTTCTGTGCTCACAAAGCTGTGAAGGGCAAGGCCATGTGTTTTTTTCCTCCAAAGAGGTATAGTCCCAGTAGAGGAGGGTGGTATTGAGAAATAATAAGCTTCTCATTTTAACCTGGTGGCTCAGACTGTAAAGCTTCTGCCTGCAATGAGGGAGACCCGGGTTCGATTCCTGGGTTGGGAAGATCCCCTGGAGAAGGAAATGGCAATCCACTCCAGCACTCTTGGCTGGAAAATCCCATGGACAGAGGAGCCTGATAGGCTACAGTCCATAGGGTCGCAAAGAGTCGGACACGACTGAGCGACTGCACTATAACCTTACCCTCAAATATAATGGAGAATTGATCTGATAATACTGTTGGGAGTCCTCTATTGTGTGTAATTTTTATTGAAATAGAGTTGATGTATAATATTAAGTTAGTTTTGATTTGACATTTACATACGGTTCTTTATGAATGACAACATGATATGTCTAATAAGCGCCTTTCTGCATGCAAAGTTATGATATTGTTGACCATATGCATTAAGCTGTGTAGCAGTGGTCCCCAACCTTTGTGATACCGAGGACTAGTTTTGCAGAAGACAATTTTTCCATGGACCGAGGGTGGTGGGTAGGGATGGTTTGGGGATTATTCGAGAGCATTGCATTTATTGTGCTAATGATAATCTGTGTTTGCAGCTGCTCCCCAGCACTGGGCTTCCCTTGTGGTTCAGTTGATAAAGAGCCCGCCTCCACCGGGAATGCGGGAGACCTGGGTTTGATCCCTGGGTTGGGAAGATCCCCTGGAGAAGGGGAAGGCTACCCACTCCAATATTCTGGCCTGGAGAATCCCGTGGACTGTATAGTCCATGGGGTGGCAAAGAGTCGGACACTCACTCACTCCCCAGCACTGGCATCACCACCTCAGGTCCACCGCAGATCATCAGGCGTGGGATTCCCATATGGAGCGTAAGGGGAAGGCTACCCACTCCAATATTCTGGCCTGGAGAATCCCGTGGACTGTATAGTCCATGGGGTGGCAAAGAGTCGGACACTCACTCACTCCCCAGCACTGGCATCACCACCTCAGGTCCACCGCAGATCATCAGGCGTGGGATTCCCATATGGAGCGCACCACACAGATCCCTCTCAGACACTGTTCACAGGAGGGTTCACACTCCTGTGAGAGTCTAATGCTGCCACTGATCTGCCAGGAGGCGGCGCTCAGGCAGTACTGCCAACGGGAACGGCTGTAAATACAGCCATTTACAAAGAGGAAGCTCACCCACCACTCACCTCCTGCAGAGTGGCCCAGTTCCTAACAGGCCATGGACTGATTCTGGTCTGTGACCCAGAGGTTGGGGACCCTTGCTGTATACCACACCACAGCTGCATAACTTATTATGTAACTGGAAGTTTGTAGCTCTTAATCCCCTACACCTATCTTGCCCACCTCTCATCTTCTACCATCCGGTTCTATGAAAAATGCCATTGGTATTTTGATAAGGATTGCATAAATCTGTAGGTTTGCCCTGGGGAGTATGGTCATTTTAACAATACTAATTCTTCCCATCCACGTACACAATATCTTTCCATCTGTTTGTCTCATATTCAGCTTCTTTCATCACATCTTACAGTTTTCTGAGTATGGGCTATTTTTTTTTAACCTCCTTTTTAGATTTATTCCTAGGTAATTTACCCTTTTGATGCTCTTGTAAATAGAATTGTTCTATGAATTTCTCTTTCTAATTGTCCATTCTTAGTGTGAAGAAACACAATGGATTTCTGTATTTTACTTTTCAACTTTATTGAATTCATTGATGTGTTCTAACAGTTTTTGGTGGCATCTTTAGATTTTTCTACACATACTATCAGGCTTCCCAAGTAGTACTAGTGATAAAGAACCTGGCTGCCAACACAGGAGACATAAGAGATGCAGGTTCAATCCCTGGATCAGGAAGATCTCTTGGAGGAGGGCATGGCAACCCACTCCAGTATTCTTGCCTGGACAATCCCTTGGACAGAGGAGCCTGGAGGGCTATAGTCCAAAGGGTTGCAAAGAGTTGGACATGACTGAAGTGACTTAGCACGCATGCACATTTGCAAACTGACAGTTTTACTTTGTCCTTTCCAGTTTGGAGCCATGTGTCATTTCCTCATCTGATTGCTGTGGCTAGGACTTACTATGCTAAACAGATTTGTTAAGAGTGGGAATCCTTGTCTTGCTCCTAATTCACAGATGATGTATTTTCAGATTTTCACCATTGAGGATGATGTTAGCTGTGGGCTTATCATATATGGCCTTTATTATGTTGAGCTATGTTCCCTCTGTACCCACTTTGTTGAAAGTTTTGTCATAAAAGTATACTGAATTTTCTCAAAAGCTTTTTCTGCATCTGTTGAGCTAACCATATGATTTTTGTTCTTCAATTTGTTAATGTGCATAACCTGTACTGATTTGTGGATGTTGAACCACCCTTGAATCCCTAAAATAAATCCCACTTGATCATAATGTATGAGCCCTTTAATGTATGTTTAGTTTAATAATATTCTGTTGAGAATTTTTGAATCTATTTTCATCCGTGGATTTTGGTCTGTATTTTCTTTTTTGTGAAAATTGTTGATTTCTAGGAATCTGTCCATTTCTTCTAGGTTGTTCATTTTATTGGCAAATAGTTGTTCAGAGTAAACTTTTATGACACTGTTGCAGAAACTCAGCTTCTGTTCACTGGTGACAAACAGAATTTCGGGTGAAGTAGTAAACAGAAGCTTTAATTGCTTTGCCAGGCAAAGGGAGCCACAGTGGACTAAAGCCCTGAAGACTGGGTGACCCACCCTGGAGAGGGTAGAGAGGAGTTTCAGCGATCAAGGAGCAGGGCGTGATCAGCTCACAGAGAGTTCTTGGATTGGTTGGCATCAAGGTGAGGTTTCAAGCATCATCAACCTTCTGGTTTCAACTAGTTTAGGGTCTATGATCTTGTGGTCAGCAGTTTTCATCTGGAGTGTGGTCTGCTGCTGCTGCTGCTGCTAAGTTGCTTCAGTCATGTCCGACTCTGTGCGACCCCATAGACGGCAGCCCACCAAGCTCCCCTGGCCCTGGGATTCTCCAGGCAAGAACACTGGAGTGGGCCGCCATTTCCACTTCCTGTAAAAACTGCTTCGGAATGTGTGTCAGGCCTTTATCTATACCTTTCAGGAAACCGGGAGTTTGGTGATTCTGTTGGATGGCAGAATTATAGTCTAAATTGTTACCAGTTCCCTAGCCCAACAACTCTTCTTTGTTTCTCCATCTCCATATTTCCCAATCATTAACTCTTGAGTCAGCATTTTACTTCAAAAGACAAGGACACAGGAGCTTGTATATGGTTTCATTATTTTGTATTTATATGTTGTGAATTGCAAATTCTTTTTCATTTCTGATTTTATTGATTTGATCCCTCTCTTCTTTCTTGATGAATCTGACAAAAGGTTTGTCAATTTTATCTTTTCAAACAACCAGCTTAGTTTCATTGATCTTTTCTTAGTGTCTATTTCATTTATTTCTGCTCTGGTCCTTTTTGCTTCTTCTTTTCACTAACTGTTGATTTTTTTCTTTTTCTATTTCTTTTAGGTATGAGATTAGGCTATCTGGGAATTTTTTTTGTTTCCTGACATAAGCTTGTATAACTATATACTTTCCTGTTAGAACTGCTTTTGCTGTGTCCCATAGATTTTGGATTGTTGTATTTTTGTTTTCATTTGTCTCAAGATATTTTTAAATTTCTTCTTTGTTTTCAATCTTTGAGGATGTTCTCTTCCCCTTTACCTCTCTTTTCTTCTTCCGGACCCCTATAATGGAAATGTTAGTATACTTGATGTTGCCCTAGAGTTTTCTTAAAACTGTTCACTTTTTAATTTTATTCATTTTTCTATTCAGTTTCAGTGATTTCTACTACTCTGTCATCCAGATTGCTGATCTTTTTCTCTGTATTATTTAATCTACTGTGGGTTTCTTCTAGTGTATTTTTTAATTTAACTTACTGTATTCTTCATCTCTGCTTGTCTCTTCTTTATATTTTCTAAATCTCTGTTAAAAACTTTTAACTTCTTAACCTGTTCATTCCATTTTGTTCTGAGTCTTTGAGCATCTTTGTAATCATTATCTTGAATTCTTTGCACATTGCTTATCTCCATTTCACTTAGATCTTCCAGGATTTTATCTTGTTCCTTCAGTTAGAGCATTTTCCTGTCACCTTGTTTTGCCTAATTTTGGTGTTTTCATTTCCATGTATTGCATAGGTTGGAAAATGACCCTGGAAAAATGACCATGTGTAGGAGACGTCCTATGCATCTGAGCAGCACACTCCCCTCCAATCATCAGACCTATATGCTCTAGGGGTGCCCTCGATATGTATTGCATGAACCCTCTGTTGTGGTGGGTTTTTACTGTGGTGGACTGTCTTAGAGGTATGGCTCATCCTTGTTCTGATTGGTTGCAAGGCCTCTTCTTGTGAAGAGGTCACCAAGTGCTGGTGGGTAGGGCTGGGCTATTAGGTGATTGGCTGTGAAGCCCTGGGGTGGGGGTGATTCCTGTTCTAGTTACTACCCATTGGTCCAGTCTGTCCCAAAGCTGGTATCATTCTAATAGCGAGTGTGGCCAGATCCCTGGGTGGCTTGCTGAGGGGTCCTGAAGCTGGTATCAGCCTGGTGGTGGGACAGCTGAAGCCTGCCATGGCTGGCTACAGGGCTGGGGTGGTCCCGGGGCTGGTGTCCCCCTACTGGTTTGGGGGCCAGGACCAGGGTTGAAGCCTGCCCAGTGGTGTGCAGAGCTGGATACTGGGGTCTCTGACTGTAGAGCCTGGGGTCCCAGAGCTGCCATCCATCCATCAGAGGGCAGGTTCTGGGTTCAGGGTTTCCCAGGGTTAGTGCAAGTTACTACGGGATGGAGCCAGAGCCTGGAGTTCCTGCCTGCATGACCTTGGGGATTCAGAGTTGGTTTTGGTCTATTGGTGTGTGGGGCCAGTGTCCATGGCATCCAGCGTCTAGTGCCGGCTCACTGTTGGGAAGATCCTGGTCCAAGGTCTCTAGTTCCAGGGTCCTGGTGGTCTTAGAAATGGTATTAGCCAGTGTGGACACAGTGGGATCCAGGGTATCCTGGGAGCAGCTCCTGTCCACTGGTGGTGAGACTGGCCCCAGTGTCAGTGCCAGCTCACTAATGGGCAGGGTTGGTACCCACAGATTTTTGTGGGCACCTTTTAGGAGTGGAATCTTTATTTCCTGTAGTCTTCTTGCTCTCCCAAACATAAGTCCCAGTGGTCTTCAAAACCAGGTTCTGGGTGTTTATTTGAAAGTGCAAGACTCTCACTTTGGGGAATGCAAAATGGGGTTTAGATCCCTCACTTCTTAAGGGGAACTGCAATTGTAATTATCCTCCTGTTTTACATGTTGCCCTCCCTGGTGGATGGTCTTGAATTACACTGTGTCTCTTCATGGGAAATAGATGGGGAAACAGTGGAAACAGTGTCAGACTTTATTTTTGGGGGCTCCAAAATCACTGCAGATGGTGACTGCAGCCATGAAATTAGGAGACGCTTGCTCCTTGGAAGAAAAGTTATGACCCACCTAGATAGCATTTTCAAAAGCAGAGACATCACTTTACCAACTAAGGTCCGTCTAGTCAAGACTATGGTTTTTCCTGTGGTCATGTATGGATGTGAGAGTTGGA
>SJYT01062461.1:529999-545921 GCA_006410635.1 Cephalophus harveyi | reverse complement strand
TCAGGCACTCTATCTATCAGATCTAGGCCCTTAAATCTATTTCTCACTTTCACTGTATAATCATAAGGGATTTGATTTAGGTCATACCTGAATGGTCTAGCGGTTTTCCCTACTTTCTTCAATTTGAGTCTGAATTTGGTAATAAGGAGTTCATGATCTGAGCCACAGTCAGCTCCTGGTCTTGTTTTTGTTGACTGTATAGAGCTTCTCCATCTTTGGCTGCAGAGAATATAATCAATCTGATTTCGGTATTGACCATCTGGTGATGTCCATGTGTAGAGTCTTCTCTTGTGTTGTTGGAAGAGGGTGTTTGCTATGACCAGTGCATTTTCTTGGCAAAACTCTATTAGTCTTTGCCCTGCTTCATTCCGCATTCCAAATCCAAATTTGCCTGTTACTCCAGGTGTTTCTTGACTTCCTACTTTAGCATTCCAATCTATGTATAAGTGGACCTAAACAATTCAAGACTGTGTTGTTTAAGAGTCAGCTGTACCTCAGGCAGGTTATACTCTGGTTAATTGATTCCCCCTGAGAGTACGACTTGCTAAGAAGGACCCAAAGCTCTGGTATATTCCCGAGGATTCATTTACTCTCTCCCAAACAGAAAACAAGCCTGGAGAGGGAAATGGCAACCCATTCAAGTATTCTTGCCTGGGAAATTTCAGGAACAGAAGAGCCTGATGGGTTACAGTCCACGGGGTTGCTACAAGTCAGACACAACTTAGTGTATCAATCAGAAGCCCAAGGGGATTTTTTGATATTTGCTATGGGAACCTGGTCAAACTCAAGGAGATAAACCTCATAGTGTTGTGAGTCTTTCCTATGACCATGTCCCAACTAAGCTGCCAGAAATTCATCAGTTACAGTCCGTTTTTTTACCCCGCAATGGTTCCCATCCAGTTTCCACTCATGAATCTCTGCTCTAGGAAGCTACAACTCCATGTGTGCAGCTGTCTCTCAGTCTTTCTAATCTTCAGACAACACTTTGCCCTGTCTCCCCGTGTCTTCCCTTCTCTTAGGAACTGAAAAAGAAAAAAAAAATCTGTTTAGCTTTTTTACTTGTTAGGACAATGGAGATTACCATCCTTCTTACAGACAGTATTGGACTGAACTACTTTTTTAACCCATAAACTTTGACATCATTAATACTTTGATAATGTATTTTCTTTACATATTTTTCTCAGTTTCAGAAGCTAATTTTACCAGATCAAAATATATGTTCTATTTTTGGTTTATTAGTGAATTCACTTATAGTTATACAAAATTTAGGCCATTTTATTCATTTTATAGTCATAATAAGTTAGATTTTCATCCTGTGTAAAATGAGACATTTTATCCTATTACTTTTATAAAGCTGCTAATTCTTCATTTTTTAAATTTATAGAATATAGGATTTATTTACAGATTATAATTACAAAATTAATAATTTAATGCACTCTACTGTCTTTTCTAGTGTAATATCTGATACTTGCATTAAACTTTAATACCACATTAGGAAATAATCATTTAGGTTTAACTGTGTTTATCTGGTTTCATTGCTTACTTTTAATCTCACATATTAACTTTTCTATTTTTCAAATTGCATTGTTTCTTCTGTTAGTTAGCTTGAAAATATTTTCAATTAACTATTCTAGAAGAGGTATGTGGGTGGTATTTCTGAGTACTTGCACGTCTGAGAATGTCTTTCTTTGCCCTTATTGCAGGAACCTCTGGGACGGAATTCTTGTATTCAACCCCAGAGCTCTATGGATGATTACTGCCTTGAACATTGCTTTAAGGAAAAGTAAGAGCAGCTTAGTTTTTGGTGTTTAATTAGTAGCTATTTTTTTGTGTGTGTATGAATACTTATAATATTTTATGTTTTATTTTTGAAAAAGAAACCAGCAGTACCAAGGCTCTTTTTAGTTCCTTGAAGGTTTTCCTTCATTAGATCTGTGATTGAATAAGTTTTTCCATCCCAGCAAAGTGTTCTATTTTTCCTTTGTATATTACTTTGCACCATAAGACCTGCTGTTTCTTTATGAGGTTATTATTCTGCAAATGTTGGATGTCCTGAATCTATACTTCAAGTCTTATAGTTTTTATTCTTTTACCTGTAAGTTTTAAAAATAGTTCTTGAGTTTACCTTCTGCTTCACTAATATGATTTCTTTTTTTAGTATAAATTGTGTTACTAAGAGACCCCATCATGGAGTTCAGTAATTATACAAAATGGACTTTTGTGTTTTAGTCTTTTTTTTTTTTTTGCTCCTTCTTATAAGATGAGGTCCATGATTACACAATAATGACTCATGGTAAATGCTGAAAGATTACGTCTGCAGTTGGTTCAGTCTGAAACTTTTATATCATGGGAGATTATGATATCAAGGGAGATTATGAGATAAACCTTTATATCAAGGTTTACTCTATAATTACAATAACTGTTCAGAGAACACTCAGTCTTGGGAGAAAGGAAACAGGGCATCTTCAACAGGGAGTCCCCTCCTCTGTGCAAAAATTTGCTTCTTTGCTTTTTTCCTCTTATGACATGGCCTCTTGCTCAGAACATGGTGAATAAATGTCTAACCTCTGTCTATCCCTTGGACTGCAAGGAGATCAACCAGTCCATCCTAAAGGAGATCAGTCCTGAATATTCACTAGAAGGACTGATCCTGAAGCTGAAGCTTCAATACTTTGGCCACCAGATGCAAAGAGCTGACTCATTAGAAAAGACCCAGATGCTGGGAAAGACCCAGAAGCTGGGCAGGAGGGGAAGGAGATAACAGAGGATGAGATGGCTGGATGGCATCACCGACTCGAAGGACATGAGTTTGAGCAAGCTCTGGGAGTTGGTGATGGACAGGGAGGCCTGGCATGCTGCAGTCCATGGGGTCGCAAAGAGTAGGACATGACTGAGCAGCTGAAGAACAACAGCAACAGTCTATCCCAGGTACCTGGGCCAGAGTGCCACCCCAAGCTCTGTTTGTAGTGGCCTCATGAATAAGGCTGCTTGATTTAGCAAATAAAAATACAGCATACTCAAATAAATTTGACTGACTTTCAGATATTTTTTGTTTTTGCATATGTCCTGGATGTTACATGACACATACAAAGAAAAAAATACCCTGTTTAGCTGAAAGTTAAATTTAACCTGGCATCATGTATTTTATCTGGCAACCTATCCAGGAAGCATTGTCTGTTTTTGTCCTTTGGAGGTAAGGAGGGGTTTGTAGGGAGCTCTTCAGAGACTCCACATAGTCCTAAAGATGCTGTTCTTTCAGAGGGTTGTATGTCACTGCCCTTCAGGTCTTCCTTCACTCAAGCCTATCTGCATTCTACCTGATCCAAATCGCTTGTCTTTTCATGTCAATGTCAGATGCGACATATTACAGGCTCCAGAACTAATACAGGTAATTTCTCTAGGATTCTGGAAGTCTGTGTGTGTGTGTGTGTGTGTGTGTGTGTGTGTGTGTGTGTGTACCTGAGCTGAGGATATCGTGATGGATAAAAGGAGAGTTAAATGCCTGTGCTTACACTGTCACTGTACTAAAACATTTTCTCATGTCTAACTCAACTTTTCAGAGCTCCCGTGGCCCACTGTATCACAGCCCATTAAACGTTTTCTGTTACATCCAACTGGACAGTATGAGTTATGTGGCTGGATAAGCTGTGCCTCCTTAGGCTGTGACTGATTTAGTACACTGAGAAGAATGGCTTTCCCCAAACTATCATCACCTTAGAGATTTATCTTCGCCTCCCCTTATGCTCTTCTCTGTTTTATTACCTTACCACTTGAGACTATCTACCCTCTGGGAAGTTAATAAACAAAAGTAAAATAATGCTCTATGTGACTGCCTATCAGTAGAAAGCCATATACCAACATTTATTGAGTATTCAACATGTGCCAGTCTAAGTGTTTCATACACATTACCTCATTTAGCTTTCTCTACACTCTGCTAGCTCTCTTTTTCCAGGTAAGAAAGCACATAATCAGGGAGGTGAACAGACCTGTCATCGGTCACGCAGTAAGGTCTGAGTGCACTTTTCTACTATATCATTACCGAGAACTTTATTTTCCCTTGCCCCTCTTAGAAAGAGTTGAAATTTTGTTTTGGTTAGCTCATCAGTTCTTTTCTACTTCAATTTCACAGACAGACAACTCTGGGCTTAAGGATTAGTATATGTTGCTGATTTCCATTAGCCATATCTACAGCCAAGTGCAGAGACCCTTAGAATACAACGTTCTCCTTCCTGTAGTTGCTAAGCATTGTTACCATCGGCAGAGGTTCTTTTATTCATTCACCAACACCCATAGCATCAAATGATAACTTTTTGACCCTAAAAAAGTACTAAAAGATATAATTCCAAAGGAAATTCAGAGCTAAAGCACGGCAAGGATCCAGGTTCCAAAGCAAAGTGGACCAAAGGAAGGTCCCTAGCACCTGCTAAAGGTATTAGCAAAAATATAATTTTGTTATTTACCTTGTGTAGTGATGGCTCATGTTAATTTCAGGAAACTCCCTGCAGTCTCTTAACAAGATGTATCAGTAGCCGGCAATGTCTTCAGTCATACCCACTGAAAGTAATGTTTCCAGCGCAGTAACTGTGTGCCCTGTGTGATATTGCTGTGGCATTAGGTTACAATGAGACAGAGCGCTTAATTCAGGCTACCACAGTGCACTTCTTGTGCATCCTGCCCACATGAAAATTTATGACTGTTTATGCTGCTCGTCATTAAAATAGAGTACATGAGTAATACTGCCTAGAATCATAAATGTCCTCATATAATTTTATCAAATTGTTGAACTTCTGACACTTCCCACAGGCCACTTCAAAGCTGCAACCTTGTATGGACAGATATAGGCACATAATGTAATTGTTTTATGAAAAAGACAAAGTTTCATAAGAGAAGTTTCAAAAACGAGAAATAAATAATTACTCATTGAGTGCCTCATGTGTCCAAATTCTATAATACCCCAACAACCCTATGAATCATGTTCCATTGCTTCCTTTTTCCAAATCCAGGAATGGAAGATCAGATAAGGTACATTATGCCCTAAAGGTAATATAGCATATCACAACATTATCTAACTTACAGATAATCTATCTCTAAAGTTCTAAGTTTTTCCACCTGAACCACAAACAACCTCCATTTCATTATCTGTAAAACTTCTCTCTTTTAAAGTAAACTGACATTCTTGCATTCATGTTAATCATTTTAAGTTTTAATTTAAAAAATTTATTGGATTAGCTGAGTCTGACATAGATGCATTTATTCAAAGAACCATTTTCTTTAAGTTACTGCTTGCACAGTCAATCAAAAATCAAACAGAAATATATCTAACAAGTGTGATTTTGTTTCATTGCTTTCTAATAAAGACTGAGTTACTTAAACTCAGGTTTTGGATGTCAGTTGTAGAAATCTCATTTAGGTCTAAATCAACCAGTCCATTCTGAAGGAGATCAGCCCTGGGATTTCTTTGGAGGGAATGATGCTAAAGCTGAAACTCCAGTACTTTGGCCACCTCATGAGAAGAGTTGACTCACTGGAAAAGACTCTGATGCTGGGAGGGATTGGGAGCAGGAGGAGAAGGGAATGACCGAGGATGAGATGGCTGGATGGCATCACGGACTCGATGGACGTGAGTCTGAGTGACCTCCGGGAGATGGTGATGGACAGGGAGGCCTGGCATGCTGCGATTCATGGGGTCGCAAAGAGTCGGACACGACTGAGTGACTGAACTGAACTGAACAACAGTTAACCATATACAAATGAAGAGAAACCAAGAAGAGTGTAAATAAAGGAGAGAAGAAATGCTCAGACTATTTTTCTGTTCTATATCTGTGGCCAGAATTATTTCCTCTGAGGTCAAAAGAAGAAATTCAATGTTTATCATATTTTCTGTTAAAAAAAAAAAAAGGGAGACCACAAGAGGCTAAGATGAGCAGGTGTCTTTTATCAAAACTTAAATGAACTTTCTCAAAAATTAAGACTCCCACTTCAGTGAAAGTTTGATAACAGTTTGCGAAACCTCAAAGTTGATATAATATGGCTTCCCTGGTGATCGAGCGGTTAGGAGTCTGTCTGCCAAAGCAGAGGACACCGGTTCGATCCCTCGTCTGGGAAGATCCCACATGCCACGGAGCAACTAAGCCCGGGTCCCACAACTACTGAGACTGCACCCTGGAGCCTGTGATCCACAGCTACTGAAGACCTCATGCCTGAAGCCTGTGCTGCACAACAAAAGAAGCCGTTGCAGTGAGAAGCCTGTGCCTGCAACAAAGAGTAGCCCCTGATTGTCACAACCAGAGAAAGCCCATGTGCAGCAATGAAGACCCAGCGTGGTCAAAATTAAACAAACAACTACATTTAAAAATAAATCTTAAAAAAAAAGTTGATGTAATAAAAATGCTATGTGCAAATACATACTTAGGAAGACTTTAAAAGCAAAGCAAATGCAATTTTAGGAGTAAAGTGAGACCAATGCATAAACTCATCAGTTTCACTTTCTAACTCACAGTTCAAGTTTTTCTTTGTTCATTTTTACTTCCTAGAATCAGGCTCTTTTCAAGAGATAAAAGGTGTGCTTAGAATAAGATCCTAAACCAATAGACATGAAATATTTATGATTTAAGTTGAAGGTGAAGGTGAAGGTGAAGTCGCTCAGTCGTGTCCGACTCTTTGCGACCCCATGGACTGTAGCCTACTAGGCTTCTCCGTCCATGGGATTCTCCAGGCAAGAATACTGGAGTGGGTTACCATTTCCTTCTCCAGGGGATCTTCCCAACCCAGGGATCGAACCCAGGTCTCCCACATTGGAGGCAGATGCTTTAACCTCTGAGCCACCAGGGAGGATGAAAGTGATATCAATTAGTTGGTAATAAAACAATGATATCTTCCACCTAAGGAAGTCTTTAAACACTCAAATAATAATATCTAATATTTATTAAGCAGTTATAATGATGGGTCTTGCCCACAGTAAAATGTTTTACACAGATTTCATGGTGCTTCTATGATCTAGTCACCATTTTAGGATTAATAGGGAGACAAAGTCCTTCTCTTTAAGAGAAATTATTGAGAAAAGGCAGCCAGTGAACTGGACCTAGAAGCACATCTTTTGCACATGAGGTAGCAAAGAGTGTCAATACCCACCATAGAGGCCCAGGGCTTTTGCAAATTGGCCTAATAATAGTAAATTGTTCTATTCAAAATATGAGTCACAGACAGCATAGGAAAGACAGCCGAACAGAACTTAGATTCCATTTCATGATTAGGGACTCTTTTCATGTATTAACATGCTTATCCTTTCATTCACACATTCAGCAGGAATTCAATGAGCACCTTGTATGTACCAAGTGCTGAGATAGGTAATGAGAATACAAAGACAAAATGGCACAATTCTTGTTCCCAAGGAGCTCCCAGACTAGTTGGTGAAAAAGACAAATATAGAACAAAAAGTTTCAATAAAATGTAGGTGTGAAAAGTTGCAGAAATGCAGGTAGATAGAAGGGGCTCATGTTGGCAAGGTACTCTAAGGGAGGGCAGAACTGAGTTGACAAAGTAGACAGAAGAGAAAATAATATTTTAGGCCATTAAAATAACATTCACAAGGCATCTGGCCATGAATCAGCATGGTGTTTTGGAGTTTGTAAATAATCTGGATCAGAGGGTACCATGGACTGCTTGTGAAGTGACTTAAGTGTATGTAAAGAGTTTAGATTATTCCTGAAGTTGATTTGGAGTTAACGTAAAATTAAATGAAATAGAACTATCATCCAATTTATTCCCTGGAAAAAATTAATTTTGGTGAAAATATGGATAGGAGATTATAAAGGACACATGCAAGGTGTTTTGTGAAAGTTTTCATATGAATGGATTGGACATTGAAAGAAAAATTTGCAATTCTGCTGATAAATGAATTATGTTATGAGATATTCTGATCTACTTTGGAGATCTTAACTACATATATATACATGTGTGTTTACGTATGTGTGTAGACTTTTTGTAATAAGTTCTTTTCCCTTATTTAGCCTAATTTTTCTAAGTAGCAATAAGAAAATTGGAATTGATGAATTCTTCTCCCACTTGAGCTTTGAAGCAAGGCACTTAAAATTTGTTGTTCAGATACTCAGTCATGTCTGATCCTTGTGACCCCATAGACTACAGCATGCCAGGCTTCTCTGTCCTTTACTATCCCTGGAAGTACACTCAAACTCCTGTCCACTAAGTTGATGATACCATCCAACCACATCATTCTCAATGGCCTCCTTCTCCTCATGCTCTCAGTGTTTCCCAGCATCAAAGTCCTTTCCAGTGAGTCAGATCTTCACGTCAAAAGCCAAAGTACTAGAGCTTCAGCTTCAACATCAGTCTTTCCAAAGAATAGTCAGGGTTGATTCCCTTTTGGATTGACTTGTTTGATCTCTTTGAAGTCCAAAGGGCTCTCAGGAGTCTTCTCCAGCACCACAGTTCAAAAGCATTAATTCTTTGGTGCTCAACTTTTTTTATGTGGTCCAACTCTCACATCCATACATAACTCCAGGAGAAACCATAGCTTTGAATAGATGGACCTTTTTCAGTAATGTCTCTACTTTTCAATATGCTGTCTAGGTTTGTCATAGCTATATTCCAAGGAGCAAGCATCTTAATTTCACGGCTGTAGTCAGGGTCTGCAGTGCTTTTGGAGCCCAAGAAAACAAAATCTGTCACCATTTCCATTTTTTCCCCATCTATTTGACGTGAAGTGATGAATCTGGATGCCATTGATCCTAGTTGTTTGAATGTTGAGTTTTAAGCCAGCTTTATCATTCTCCTCTTTTATCTTCATCAAGAAGCTCTTTTGTTCTTCTTTGCTTTTGGCCATAATGGTGGTGTCATCTGCATATCTGAGATTATTGATATTTCTCCTGGTAATCTGAATTCTAGCTTTTGATTCATCCAGCCCAGCATTTTGCATGGTGTACTTTGCATATAAGGATTTCTCAGGGGTGCAGTGGTAAATAATCCTATTGCCAATGCAGGAGGTGCAAGAGACCCAGGTTCAATCTGCATATAAGTTAAATAAGCTGCTGCTGCTGCTGCTAAGTCGCTTCAGTCGTGTCCGACTCTGTGCGACCCCAGAGACGACAGCCTACCAGGCTCCCCCGTCTCTGGGATTATCCAGGCAAGAACACTGGAGTGGGTTGCCATTTCCTTCTCCAATGCATGAAAGTGAAAAGTGAAAGTGAAGTCGCTCAGTCATGTCCGACTCTCAGCGACCCCATGGACTGCAGCCCACCAGGATCCTCCATCCATGGGATTCTCCAGGCAAGAGTGCTGGAGTGGGGTGCCATTGCCTTCTCCCAAGTTAAATAAGCAGGATGGCAATATACAACCTTAATGTACTCATTTCTCAGTTTTGAACCAGCCCTTTGTTCCATGCCCTGTTCTAACTGTTGCTTCTTGACTTGCATACAGGTTTCTTAGGAGGCAGGTCAGGCGGTCTGGTATTCCCACCTCTTTAAGAATTTTCCACAGTTTATTGTGATCCACACAAAGACTTTAGCATAGTCCATGAAGTAGAAGTAGATGTTTTCCTAGAATTCTCTTGCTTTCCTATAATTCAGCAGATGTTGGCAATTTGATCTCTAGTTCCTCTGCCTTTTCTAAATCCAACTTTTGTATCTGTAAGTTCTCAGTTCATGTACTGTTGAAGCCTGCTGCCGCTGCTGCTGCTAAGTCGCATCAGTTGTGTCCGACTCTGTGAGACCCCATAGACGGCAGCCCACCAGGCTCCTCTGTCCCTGGGATTTTCCAGGCAAGAACAGTGGAGTGGATTGCCATTGCAATCCAGTGGAATGCATGAAAGTGTAAAGTGAAAGTGAAGTCACTCAGTTGTGTCTGACTCTAAGCGACTCCATGGACTGCAGAGCACCAGGCTCCTCTGTCCATGGGATTCTCCAGGCAAAAGTACTGGAGTGGGTTGCCATTGCCTTCTCCATGTTGAAGCCTAGCTTGAAGGATTTTGAGCATTACTGTGCAAGCATGTGAAATGAGCACAAGTGTGCAACAGTTTGAACATTCTCTGGGATTGACCTTCTTTAGGATTGGAATTAAAACTGACCATTCCCAGTCCTGTAGCCACTGCTGAGTTTTCCAAATTTGCTGACCTATTGAGTGCAACACTTTAACAGCACCATCTTTCAGGATTTGAAATAGCTCCACTGAAATTCCATCACCTCCACTAGCTTTGTTCTTAGTAATGCTTCCTAAGGCCACTTGACTTCACACTCCAGGATGTCTGGTTCTAGGTGAGTAAGCACACCACTGTGGTCATCCAGGTCATTAAAACCTTTTTTGCACAGTTCTTTGTATGTTTGCCACCTCTTCTTAATTTCTTCTGCTTCTGTTAGGTCCTTGCTGTTTCTGTCCTTTTTTGTGCTCATCTTTGCATGAAATGTTTCCTCGATAACTCTAATTTTCTTGAAGAGATCTCTAGTCTTTTCCTTTCTATTGTTTTCCTCTATTTGCATTGTTAACTAAGAGGGTTTTCTTTTTGCTCCTCTGTTCTTTGGAACTCTGCATTCATTTGGGTTTATCTTTCCCTTTCTCTGTCTTTTGCTTCTCTTCTTTTCTCAGGTCTTTGTAATGTCTCAGATGACCATTTTGCCTTTTTGCATTTCTTTTTCTTTGGGATGGTTTTGGTTACTGACTCTGTACAATGTTATGAACTTCTGTCAGTTCAAGTTTAACTGAGACTTACATAATTCTGACTTCTCTATTCCTTGTTAAGTAAAGGAAGGTTGAAGTCATATCAAGCACATTTTGGACCACATATCAGGATGACTATTATCCAAAAGACAGTAGTTCTCAAGTGTTGGTAAAGATGTGTAGGAAATGGACCCTTGTGCACTATACATAGGAATGCAAATCTGTGCAACTACTATGGAAGACAGTATGAAGGTCTTGAAAAAAGGTAAAATAAAACTGCTGTATGATCCAGCTAACCTGCTCCTGGGTATTTATCTGAAGAAAACAAAAACTCTAACTTAAATAATATATACACCTCTATGTTCACTGAAGCATTATTTACAGTAGCCAAGATATCAGCTCAGTTCTGTTGCTCAGTCATGTCTGACTCTCTGTGACCTCATGGACTGCAACATGCCTGGCTTCCCTGTCCATCACCAACTCCTGGAGCTTGCTCAAACTCATGTCCATTGAGTTGATGATGCCATCCAACCTTCTCATCCTCTGTCATCTCTTTCTCCTCCTGCCTTCAATCTTTCCAAGCTTCACATCAGATGGCCAAAGTATTGGAGATTCAGCCAAGATATGGAAGCAACCAAATACTTTCAGTAGATGAATGGTTAAGGAATATGTGGTGTATATGTATGAATATTACTCAGTCATAAAAAATAATGAAACCTTGCCATTTGTGATATGAGACATACAGAGTATTATGCTAAGTGAAATAAGTCATACAGAGAAAGACAAATACTGTATGAATTCTCTTGTATATGTAATTTAAAAAACAAAGTAAATGAACAAATATGACAAAAAAGAAACAGAATCATAGATACAGAGAATAAAGACTTGATTGTCTGAAGGAAAGTGGGCAGAGAGTTGAATGAAATAAGTAAGGGAAATTAAGAGGCAAAAACTTTCAGTTACAAAATAAATGAGCCTCAAAGATGAAAAATGCAGTGTGAACAATATAGTTCATAATAATATAATATCTTTGGATGGTGATAGATGAGAACCAGACTAATCAAGGTGATCATTTTGTAATATATAGAAATAAGCAAGTCTATGTTGTGAACTGAGAACTAAGATAATGTTGTAGGTCAATTATACTTCAACATACAAAAAAAACTTAGAGAAAAAGAGATCAGATTTGTGGTTACCAGCAGGAGAGAATTGGATGAAGGTCATCAAAAGCTAAAACTTTCTAGTTATAAGACAAATAAATACTAGAGATGTAAAGTACAACATGATTAATATAATTAACACTTATGTGTGTTATACATGAAAATTGTTAAAAGAGTAAACCTTAAGGAAAAGTATTTTTTCTTAAATTTGTATCTATGTGAGATGATGGGGCTTCCCTGGTTGCTCAGATGGTAAAGAATCCACCTGCAATGTGGGAGAACTGAATTCGATCCCTGGGTTGGGAAGATCCCCCTGGAGGAGGGCATGGCAACCCTCTCCAGTATTCTTGCCTGGAGAATCTCCATTTACAGAGGAACCTGGTAGGCTACAGTCCATGGGGTCACATAAGAGTCAGACATGACTAAGTGACTAAGCACAGCACACATATGAGATGATGGATGTTGACTGAACTTACTGTGGCAATCATTTCATGATATGTGTAAGTCAAATCATTATGCAGCACACCTTTAACTTACGCAGAGTGAAAGTTGCTCAGTTGTGTCCAACTCTTTATGACCCCATGGTCTATATAGTCCATGGAATTCTCCAGGCCAGAATACTGGAATGGGTAGCTTTTCCCTTCTCCAGGGAATCTTTCCAACCCAGGGATCAAACCCAGGTCTCCCACATTGCAAAAAGATTCTTTACCAGCTGAGGACCAGGGAAGCCCAAGAATACTGGAGTGAATAGTCTATCCCTTCTCCAGCAGGTCTCCCCAACCCAGGAATTGAGCAGGGTATCCTGCATTGCAGGCGAATTTTTTACCAACTGAGCTATCAAGGAAGCCCTACACAGTGTTGTATGCCAATTATATTTCAATAAAACTGGAAGGAAAAGAGAAAATTACAAAGGATACCAAAAAGTAAAAACCACAAGTTGAAGACAGAAAGCAAGCATTAGAACCAGATTTGGCAAGGATGTTGGAATTATCAGACCGTTCATTTAGAAATAACTATGGCTAATACACAAAGAGGTCCAATGGATAAAGTATGCAATAAGCAGGACAAATGCACGAGGAAAGAAGAGAGATGGAAATTCTAATTAAGGATTAAAAAGAAATGCTATAAATTAAAACTGTAATAAAAAATGAATTTGTTAGTAGACTGGACATGTCTGAGAAGAGAATCTCTGACCTAGAGCTGATATCAATAGAATCCCTGAGAGCAGAAAAGCAAAGAGAAGAAAGACTGAAAAAAGAACGGAACATCTGAGAATGTGGGACGACTATAAAAGGGGCCACATATGCATGATGCAAGCAGTAGAAAGGGGGAGAACGAGAGAAAGGAATAGAAGAAATATCTTAAATCATGATGACTGAGAATGTCCTCCAAATTAATGTCAGACATCAAACCACAGAACTCTTAGCATCTCTTGCCAGGACACTAAAAGGACACCAAGCAGGATAACTGCCAAAAAGCTACACTTCAGTGTATCAGTCACAAAACATGAACATGCAAGACGAAGAAAAAATCCTAAAAGAATCCAAAGTGGAGGAAAAAAACTTTATCTACAGAGAAACAAAGAAAAGAATTCCATCTGGCTTTTCAGAAGAGTGACATATTTAATGTATTGAGAGAGAAGAAGCCCCATTAACCTAGAATTCTCTACCCTGTGAAATTCTTCTTCAAAAGTGAAGCAGAAATAACGCCTTTCTCAGGCAAACAAAAGTGAGGGAATTTGTTACCAGTAGACCTCTCTTAGGCTTCCCAGGCCGCCACAGTGGTAAAGAATTTGCCTGCCAATGCAGGAGATGTAAGAGATGTGGGTTTGATCCCTGGGTCAGGAAGGTCCCTTGGAGAGGGACATGACAACCCACTCCAATATTCTTGCCTGGAGAATCCTATGGCCAGAGGAGCCTGGTGGGCTACAGTCCAGAGGGTCACAAAGAGTCAGATACAATTGAAGTGACTTAGTATGCATGAATGCAGGCCTGTTTTGCAAGAAATGTTAACAGACATTCGTTAGGAAAACGGAAAATAATATAGGTCAGAATCTCATGTCTACATTAAAAAAGTAAAGCATCAATAAAGGGATGAAAGTTAAACTTTCTCAGTCGTGTCTGACTGTTTGTGACGCCATGGACTATGGAATTCTCCAGGCCAGAATACCGGAGTGGGTAGCCTTTCCCTTCTCTAGGGGTTCTTCCCAACTCAGGGATAGAACCCAAGTCTCCTGCATTGCAGGTGGAGTTTTTACAAGCTGAGCCACAGGGGAAGCCCAAGAATACTGGAGTGGGTAGCCTATTCCTTCTCCAGGGTATCTTCCCAACCCAGGAATCGAACCGGGGTCTCCTGCATTGCAGGTGGATTCTTTACCAACTGAGCTATGAGGGAAGTCCAATAAAGGAATAAGTGAAAGTAAAATAAAGAATTTATATTCTCTTTATTAACCTAACATACTACAGTTTGTTAAAAATACTAATAGCAACAATGTATTTGATTATGTACCTTTATGTATATATTTCATATCACCCACGGAGTTGAAAATGTGTTCACATAAAATCCTGCACAAGAATGTTTATAGCAGCTTTATTTGTAATTGCCCAAATTTGGAAGACATCAAGACTTCCTTCAGTAGATAGGTGGATAAACTGTGGTATATACAAACAATGGAATATTATTTGATAGCATAGCTCAGTTGGTAAAGAATCCGCCTGCAAGGCAGGAGATCCTGGATCGATTCCTGGGTCAGGAAGATCTGCTGGAGAAGGGATAGGCTACCCACTCCAGTATCCTTTGGCTTTCCTTGTGGCTCAGCTGGTAAAGAATCCTCAATACAGAACTGGGTTCAATCCCTGGGTTGGGAAGATCCCTGGAAAAGGGAAAGGCTACCCACTCCAGTATTCTGGCCTGGAGAATTCCATGGGCTCTATAGTTCATGGGGTCACAAAGAGTCAGACATGACTGAGTGACTTTCACTAGCACTTCACTTAAAAATAAATGAGCTATCAAATCATGAAAAGACATTTAGGAAACTTAAATGTATATTATTAAGTGAACGAAGCCAATCTGAGAAGGTTATATGATTCCTACCATATGCCATTCTGGAAAAGGAAAAACTATGGAGGCAATAAAAAGATTAGTGATTGCCAAGGGTTGGGCATGCACGCTAAGTCACTTCAGTCATGTCTGACTCTTTGCAACCTCATGGACTGTAGTCAGCTATGTTCCTCTGCCATGGGATTTTCTAGAAGGATACTGGAGTGGATTACTATGCCCTCCTCCAGGGGGATCTCCCCCACCCAGGGATCAAATCCATGTCTCTTATGTCTCCTGTGTTGGCAGGCAAGTTCTTTACCACTGGTGCCAGCTGCGAATCCCTGAGGACTGGGCAGAGAAGGGTGAATGGGCAGAGCACAGAAGACCTTTGCAGCAGTAGAAATATAATAAGCATATGTCATTACACATTTGTGCAAGGGCATAGAATTTGCACAACACCAAGAGCAAATCCATAGGTAAACCATGGACTGTGGGTGATAATGTGTCAATGCAGGTTCATACTTGATGTTTAAGAAATGAACTGTTCTGGTGAGTGATATAGTAATGGAGATAGATAGGAGATATATGGAAAATCTCTCTACCTTCCTCTCAATTTTGTCATAGACCTAAAACTACTCTAAAAAATAAAGTCTTCAAAAACATTGATGATATTTATCACTAGGTATTACTTTTTTAATCTGAAAAAAAAACCATTTCAGATAAACTACTATTCTGTATGCTAGAAACAGCAATGGGTGAGCCCCGAACAGCCTCTGTGTCCTTTGGTTATGTTGTGAATGCTTAGACTTTTGTTAAAGAGATTATAGGTAGAACTGAATAGACACAGGCATGGTTGACCATCTTTAACATCACAGTAGTACATATATCAATGACTGCAAATATAATTGATGCTATATCTTTCAGAGACATTAGTTTCCTGGTATTGTGTAACCATTTTTCCAGCTTAAAACAACTGTGGTAAAGAAAGAAATTTTTGAAAAGATTCTGCCATTTCAGCACCCAATCCACTAGGTTTTCTTTTTTTTTTTTTTTTT
>SJYT01062461.1:496247-528341 GCA_006410635.1 Cephalophus harveyi | reverse complement strand
AAAAAAAAAAAAAAAATCTATAGGGCACCAGTCTACAAGCAACTTGTTCACAATTGTTTTTACAATTGTTGTTGTATTTTAAAGAAAATTCAAAAAAATGAAACCTACAATGAGTAAGTTATTCTTAAGTAGACACACAAATGCACAAAACTTTTTGGAGCAGTTGCTTTAATAAGTTTTTCCTCCTACTCAATTTCTCTAAATATTAGAAATATTTAATGCTTTCCCCTTAAGCCATTTCTCTTATTTCTTAACTTCGTAACTTCAATATTCCACCTGATTATCTAGTTGAATGATGAAAATACATCTTTTTTTTTTTTGGTATTAGTTTAGAATTTCTTGTCAGTCTTCATAGAACCAGTCAACTTCAGCTTCTTCAGCATCAGTGGTTGGGGCATAGACTTCGATTACCACAATGTTGAATGTTTTGCCTTGAAAGCCAATCAAGATCTTTTCTGTCATTTTTGAGATTGCACACAAGTACTGCATTTTGGACTCATTTGTTGACTATGAGGGCTACTTCATTTCTTCGAAGGGATTCTTGCCCACAGTAGAAAATATAATGGTCATCTGAATTAAATTCACCCAATCCTGTCCATTTTAGTTCACTGATTCTTAAGATATTGATGTTCACTCTTGTCATCTCCTTCTTGATCAGGTCCAGTTCACCTTGATTCATAGACCTAACATTCCAGGTTGTTATGCAATATTGTTCTTTACAGCATTGAACGTTATGTTCACCATCAGACACTTCTACAACTGAGTGTTGTTTTCACCTTGGCCCAGAGGTTTCATTCTTTCTGGAGCTATAAGTAATTGCCCTCCACTCTTCCCCAATAGCATGTTGGACACCTTCCAGGCTGGGGAGCTTATCTTTTGGTGTCATATCTTTTTGCCTTTTTGTACTGTTCATGGGGTTCTTGCAGCAAGAGTACTGGATTGGTTTGCTACTTGGAAAATTCTTAAAGAGATAGGGCTACCAGACCACCTTACCTGCCTCCTGAGAAACCTGTTTGTGGATCAAGAAGCAACAGTTAGAACCCTACATGGAACAACTGACTGGTTCAAAATTGGGAAAGGAGTATATCAAAGTCAGAGTACATAACGCAAAATGCTGGGCTGAATGAGTCACAGGCTGGAATCAAGGTTGCCAAGAGAATTATCAACAACCTCAGATGTGCAGATGATATTGCTCTAATGGCAAAAAATGAAGAGGAACTAAAGAGCCTCTTGATGAAGGTTAAAGAGGAGAGTGAAAAAGCTAGCTTAAAACTCAACATTAAAAAAACCAAGATCATGGCATGTAGTTCCATCACTTTATGGGAAATAGAAGGGGAAAACGTGGAAGCAATGACAGATTTCCTTTTTTGGGGCTCCAAAATCACTGCAGATGGTAATTGCCATGAAATTAGATGTTTGCTTCTTGGAAGGAAGGCTATGACAAACCTAGACAGCATATTAAAAAGCAAAGAGATCACTTTGCTGACAAAGGTCCATATAATCAAAGCTACAGTTTTTCCCATAGTCATGTATCATGTATGGATGTGAGAGTTGGACCAAAAGAAGACTGAGCACCAAAGAATTGATGCTTTTGAATTGTGGTGCTGGGAACAACTCTTGAGAGTCCTTGGACTGCAAGGAGATCAAGTCAGGCAATCCTGAAGGAAATCAACCTTGAATATTCATTGGAAGGACTAATGCTGAAGCTCCAATACTTTGGCCACCTGGTGCAAAGAACTGATGCATTGGAAAAAGATCATGATGCTGGGAAAGACTGAAGGCAAAAGGGGAAGACAGTGGCAGAGGATGAGATAGTTGGATGATATCACCAACTCAGCGGATATGAACTTGAGCAAACGCTGCAAGATAGTGGAGGACTGGCATGCTGCAGTCCATGGACTCGCAGGGTTGGACAGGACTTAGAGACTGGACAACAACAATCTCATTGAATAGTAAAATTTAGATTCTGGAATGTTCTCCCTAAACTCTTCAAACATCCCAAGGTAAATTGCCATTTGCAAATGAAAGTTATTTTTTTCCTACCTAACTTTTTATGTTAACGGGACTAGAGTAGTCCAAACACTAAGCTTGTTCATTTTGCCTCCATTTTTTTTCTTCTTTCCATCCCCAAAGCACAGGAGCTGTTTTGGGCCCACAATTCCTAACAATAATCTTTGAAATTTATCTTTCTTTTGAGATTTTCCTTTGTTTCCAATTCATATGAAATACCATTGACAGATATTTAATTTTAAAGCATCAGTTCAGTTCAATTGCTCAGTCGTGTCCGACTCTTTGCGACCCCATGAACTGCAGCATGTCAGGCCTCCCTGTCCATCACCGTCTCTCGAAGTTCACTCAGACTCCCGTTCATCGAGTCCGTGATGCCATCCAGCCATCTCATCCTCAGTCGTCCCCTTCTCCTCCTGCCCCCAATCCCTCCCAGCATCAGAGTCTTTTTACCCCATGGATCGCAGCATGCCAGGCCTCCTTGTCCATCATCAACTCCCGGAGTTCATTCAGACTCATGTCCATCGAGTCCGTGATGCCATCCAGCCATCTCATCCTCTGTCGTCCCCTTTTCCTCCTGCCTCCAATCCCTCCCAGCATCAGAGTCTTTTCCAATGGGTCAACTCTTCGCATGAGGTGGCCAAAGTACTGGAGTTTCAGCTTTAGCATCATTCCTTCCAAAGAAATCCCAGGGCTGATCTCCTTCAGAATGGACTGATTGGATCTCCTTGCAGTCCAAGGGACTCTCAAGAGTCTTCTCCAACACCACAGTTCAAAAGCATCAATTCTTCAGCTCTCAGCTTTCTTCACAGTCCAACTCTCACATCCATACATGACCACTGGAAAAACCATAGCCTTGACTCGACGGACCTATGAAGAAAAGTTATGACCAACCTATATAGCATATTGAAAAGCAGAGACATTACTTTGCCAACAAAGGTCCATCTAGTCAAGAAACCCAGAGGGTTCCATAAAGAATAAACCCAAGGCAAAACACCCCAAGACACATATTAATCAAATTAACAAATATCGAACACAAAGAGCAAATATTAAAAGCCCAGGATAAATCCATGCACCTATGGACACCTTATCTTCAACAAAGGAGGCAAGAATATACAATGGAGAAACGACAATCTCTTTAACAAGTGGTGCTGGGAAAACTGGTCAACCACTTGTCAGTCTTCTAGAGGTTTATCAATTTTATTAGTATTTTGAATACCCATCTTTTTGTTTCATTGTTTTGTGTTCTATTATCAGTTTCACTGCTCTCTTATCTTCATTATTTCTCTCCAGCTTTGTTTGGATTTAATTTGCTCTTCGAATGTTTTGAAACGGGAGCTTAGATTACTGACTTACTTTTCCTGTTCTAATGTAATGATTCAGTCCAATAACTTTGAGACATTCCTATTGATCCATTGAAATGTTTGTTTAATTTCCAAGTGTTTGGAGATTTTCCTGTTGTCTTTGTGTTACTGAATTATACTTTGATTTCTGTATAGTCATAGAATAGTCTCTGTGTGTTTTCCAGTATTTTAAAGTAGTTCAGATTTGCTTTATGACCTAAGATATGGCATATCTTTTTAAATTCTTCATGAGTTTTTGAATATATATATATATATATTGAATATATATGTCAATTGTGTTCATTGATTGTACTCCTTTTCCTATTTGGAACCAGTCTGTTGTTCCATGTCCAGTCCTAACTGTTGCTTCCTGACCTGCATACAGATTTCTCAAGAGGCAGGTTAGGTGGTCTGGTATTCCCATCTCTTTCAGAATTTTCCACAGTTTATTGTGATCCACACAGTCAAAGGCTTTGGCATAGTCGATAAAGCAGAAGTAGATGTTTTTCTGGAACTCTCTTGCTTTTTCCATGATCCAGCGGATGTTGGCAATTTGATCTCTGGTTCCTCTGCCTTTTCTAAAGCCAGCTTGAACATCAGGGAGTTCACGGTTCATGTATTGCTGAAGCCTGGCTTGGAGGATTTTGAGCATTACTTTACTAGCATGTGAGACGAGTGCAATTGTGCGGTAGTTGGAGCATTCTTTTGCATTGCCTTTCTTTGGAATTAGAATGAAAACTGACCTTTTCCAGTCCTGTGGCCACTGCTGAGTATCTGATCTAGGCCCTTAAATCTATTTCTCACTTCCACTGTATAATCATAAGGGATTTGATTTAGGTCATACCTGAATGGTCTAGCGGTTTTCCCTACTTTCTTCAATTTAAGTCTGAATTTGGTAATAAGGAGTTCATGATCTGAGCCACAGTCAGCTCCTGGTCTTGTTTTTGTTGACTGTTTTGTTGACTATTTTAAAACATAGTTATAATTTATTATTTCCCTATTCAGAAACCTGTGGAGATTGCTCATTATCTACAGAATAAAGCCTACGCTGGCATCTGGATCCTCTGTAAAGCATCAGGGGGCTAACTAACTTATCTATCTATCCACCCATCCATCTCCCTTCCCTTCCCTCTTTGTTCCTCCCACCCATGTTTAGCCCTTCACTCTTCCACAAATACTTAGTGGGTGATTATTATGTGTTCAGCCCTGTGCTAAGCTTTGGGAATACTAAGCCAAATAGCTTACCTACATCCTGAATCAGTCTAATAAAATAGATATGTATACATAAAATTTCAATACAATACAGTGAGTGCTATTAAAGAGTTAAGGATAAAGTGTAATGGTACTACAAAGGAAGAATCAGTTAATTCTCTAGAGGACAGAAAAGGATTGTTTGATAAGAGCATGCGAAGTGTGACACTGGCTATGAGTATCAAAGGATGAAAAAGAGCTCCTTTTGTCTATACTTCCTCTTTCCCCACATTTTGTGCACTTCCAAATAGACTAGATTACTCTTTTCTCTGTTAACACATCCCTAAAGTACATCTGACCATATTTTTTTCTCTTCACCCTGGAGAACTCCTTTCCCATCTGTACCGGGTTGACTAGTATGTCTCTCTTCTCCCTCTTTCCCCACATTTTGTGCACTTCCAAATAGACTAGATTACTCTTTTCTCTGTTAACACATCCTTCAAGTACATCTGACCATATTTTTTTCTCTTCACCCTGGAGAACTCCTTTCCCATCTGTACCGGGTTGACTAGTATGTCTCCAAATATTTGTGTTCATTCAAAACCTGAGAAAGTGACCTAATAGGGTCTTTGCAGATGTAATTTGTCTGGGCTCTAGAGATGAGATCATGCTGAATTTAGTGGGGGCCCTAAATCTAATGATTAGCATCTTTACAAGAAAAAGTATATCCTGAGATACACTGAGGGGAATGTCATGTGAAGATGTAGTCAGAGATTAGAGTGATACCACCATGAGCCAAGGAAAATGAAGGATTTCTAACAATCACTAGAAGTTGGAAGGCATGAACAGATTCTTCCTCCCAGCTCCAGAAGGAAACGAATCTGCTGGCACCTTGATTTACACTTCTTTTCTCCTGAACTGTGAGAGAATAATTTTTTTGTTGTTTTTAAGCCACCTAATTTATTCGCTTTGGCAGCCTGGAGAAACTAATGCACCATTTTAATTCCTTGAAGATCTTCTCAAATGACACATTTTCTATCAATATTTTTACTATTGCTTCTTCTCCACTAACAAATTAGATGTGATTTCTTTTTCCTTTTAGTTTTGTTTGTGACTCTTCTGGAATATCACATTTTACCCTGCGTTTACATTTTTTGTGGCCTTCCTTATTCAGTCAGATTACAAGATTTTTGAATGACGTTAAAGTAATTTATTCATCTCATATTTTATGCAGCACAGTTTCTAGCTCTTTCTCAGCTAGATCCACCAAAAACAAAACCTGATTTTATAGAAAGTATATGTGTGAATGGTTTTAGGAACATGGTACATAAAAGTTGCCCAATAAAATATAGAGACAATATTCAATAAATGTTTGTTGAAGGAATATACAAATAAACAAAATAGAAATCAACATGTTATAAACCCACAGACAGACATCCTATCTATTCAATATAAGCTACTGTCTAGCATAAAATCTATTAGATGCAGAATGTCCACAATAAATAAATTGATGAATGATAAATGAGTCCAATTCAGGAGATTTCATCCAGAGTGAGTTTTACAATTGTCCTCTGCTCTGCTGAGCAATACTTTCTTCCCTGGTCAGAGAGGGCTAATAATATAAAAATTCCTAATAAATTATGTGGAGAAGGCAATGGCACCCCACTCCAGTACTCTTGCCTGGAAAATCCCATGGACGGAGGAGCCTGGAAGGCTGCAGTCCATGGGGTCGCTGAGTCGGACACGACTGAGCGACTTCACTTTCACTTCTCACTTTCATGCATTGGAGAAGGAAATGGCAACCCACTCCAGTGTTCTTGCCTGGAGAATCCCAGGGACGGGGGAGCCTGGTGGGCTACCGTCTATGGGGTCACACAGAGTCGGACACGACTGAAGTGACTTAGCAGCAGCAATAAATTATGATCCTCTCTAAATCCCTGTTAAGTTTATATGATCATGATGTATGTAATCAAATTAACATGTATCAGATTATCATATCTGATTGACTAACTCTGTGAATAAAACTAAAGTTTCATTATTCACCAATTATTACCTTTTTTCCAAAATTCTGACTTACAAGTTTTAAAAACAAAATTGAGACCCCAAGTGATTGGCAAGTCACAGGGAGAAGATAGCAGAGCTAAAAATTTAAAATTAGATTTAACCTATTTCAAAGCTAATAGTATTTTCACTCTTCCAGCTGATGTGGCTTCAAATCACTTGACTTTTTCTGACCTCAAAATCCTCTACTCACCAGCTCAAGTGGATTCCTTTATTTTCACCATCCTGCTAGCTCAGAATTGTTTCTAGGCTTCCCATCACCTTGTGATAGGAATGCCACCCACTTGTACTGTGCTGAACTCCGTCTGGTCCTTGTCAATGTGATTTTACCTTCATCATCTCTTCAGGGCACTTGCCCTTTCTTTGCCACCTTCCAACACCATATGGCATATTTTATGACACATGGCTTCCATACGTCCTGCCTCCTTATGCTCACTATCCTCTTAATCCCTTTATATACACTTTGACAATTTTCCCCTGCTCTTAGATTTCTGATCTCTACTTTCATCCTAGATTTCACTGAGCTGCCCTGTTCTTTCTCATTTCATGGCATTCTGTACAGTCATGACTGCAACATATGTCTATAATTCCTTCATAGTATTGGGAACATCCATCATGCTGCTGACACCACATAAATTCTGTGCATGCGTAACAGATTTAAGAGAAATGGAGGGCACTTCCATCCAAAATGAGCTGACATGGCTTCACAAGTTGATTTGGAGGCCCAGCAACCCCTAGCAAAGTAACATCATATGAACATACAAAGAATCTAAAGATCAAATATTTTAATTGTACTTCTAGAGATTAAATTACATATGTATACACAAATAAGATTGCACATACAAAACACATATGACTTTATTGCTTTGTTGCCAAATGTGTTTTCCAAATGTGTATAAAACAATTGAAAATGCTGAAATGTTAAATGAACAATGAACATCCATATGCTCAACATACATATTCAATAATTGTTAACTTTTGCCACATTTGCTTAATGTAGCTATAAATGTGTTTATTTCTTTTTAAAAATAAATTATGTGAAAGTAGTGAAAGACACAAAGATGCACCAGAATGTATTCCCTAAGAAAAGATATTTTCATTTATAGTGATAGTATGTGATTATCATACCTAAGAAATTAAAGATTCCATTGTTGTCATTCAGTTACTCAGTCATGGATAGCAGTCTGGCAGGCTTTCATGTACTTTACTATCTTATGGACTTTGCTCAAACTCACGTCCATTGAGTCGATGATATCATCCAACCATCTCATTCTCTGTCTTCCCCTTCTCCTCCTGCCTTTAATCTTTCCCAGCATCAGTCTTTTCCAGTTAGTCGGCTCTTTGCAACAGGTGGCCAAATTATCGGAGCTTCAGCTTCAGTATCAGTCCTTCCAATGAATATTCAGGGTTGATTTCCTTCTGGATTGACTGGTTTGATCTCCTTACTGTCAAAGGACTCTCAGGAGTCTTCTTCAGCACCAGAGTTAGAAAGTGTCAATTCTTCAGCACTCAACCTTCTTTAAGGTCCAACTCTCACATCTGTACATGACTACTGGAAAAACCATAGCTTTAACAATATGGACTTGTGTCAGCCAAGTAATGTCTCTCCTTTTTAATATGCTCTCGAGGTTTGTCATAGTTTTTCTTCCAAGGTGCAAGTGTCTTTTAATTTCATGTCTGCAGTCACCATCTGCAGTGATTTTGGAATCTAAGAAAATAAAGTTTGTCAATGTTTCCATTTTTTCCCCCATCTATTTGCCATGAAGTGATGGGGACTGTATGCCATGACTGAATGCCAGTTTTTTGAATGCTGAGTTTTACACCAGCTTTTTCAGTGTCCTCTTTCACCTTCATCAAGAGGCTCTTTAGTTCCTCTTTGCTTTCTGCCATAAGGGTGGTGTCATCTGCATGTCTGATGTTGTTGATATTTCTCCCAGCAATCTTGATTCCAGCTTGGGATTCATCCAGCCAGGCATTTCACATGATGTACTCCACATACAAGTTAAGAAAACAAAATGACAATATACAGCCTTGATGTATTCCTTTCCCAATTTTGGACCAGCCCATTGTTCCATGTTTAGATCTAAGTGTTGCTTCTTGACCTGCATACAGGTTTCTCAGGAGGCAGGTAAGGCGGAATGGTATTCCTGTCTCTTGAAGAAATTTTCACAGTTTGTTGATCAGCACAGTCAAAAGCTTTCACATAGTCAATGAAACAGAAGCGGATGTTTTTCTGGAGTTCACTTGCTTTTTCTGTGATCCATTGGTTACTGGCAATTTGATATTTGGTTCCTCTGTTTTTTCTAAATCCAGCTTGTACATCTGAACATTCTTGATTCACATACTGTTGAAGCCTAGCTTGAAGGATTTTGAGCTTTACTAGCATGTGAAATAAGCACAACTACACAGTAGTTTGAAGATTCGTTCTTTGGCATTGCCCTTCTTTGGGACTGGAATGAAAACTGACCTTTTCCAGTTCTGTGACCACTTTTAAGTTTTCCAAAGTTGCTGACATATTGAATGCAACACTTTTACAGCATCATCTTTTAGGATTTGAAATAGCTGAGCTGGAATTTCCTCACCTTCATTAGCTTTGTTCCTAGTAATGTTCCTAAGGCCCACTTGACTTCAAACTCCAGGATGTCTGGTTCCAGGTGAGTGACCACAGCAGCATGGTTATCCGGGTCATTAAGATCTTTACTCTACAGTTCTGTGTATTCTTACCACCTCTTCTTAGTCTTTTCTGCCTCTGTTAGATCCTTACTGTTTCAGTCCTTTATTGTGCCCATCTTTGCATGAAATATTCCCTTGGTATCTCTAATTTTCTTGAATAGATCCCTAGTCATTGGCATTCTATTATTTTTTCTATTCCTTTGCATTGTTCATTTAAGAAGGCTTTCCTATCTCTGTAAGATTCCAATAGCATCATCTATGGCAGTCCATATTCAAATTTCCCCCAGTTGTTTCTAAAACATATTTTATGGCTTTAAGAAAAACCAATAAGTGAAGCTTCAGAGAGTGCAATTAGATATTTTGTCTCTTAATCTACAACAATAATCCTGCTCTCTATTTCTTGTGCCCATGCATGACCAAGCTAGTCTTATTCTCTTGTACGTTCTAGATTTATCTGTATAGTTTCTTGAATTTTCACTTAATTTCTTAATTTTATTCCTTTGTTTTCTGTAAATATTTGACTAAGTTTAGAGTAGATTATGTCTGTAAACAACAGAGACATAGGCATGTTTGAGAGAATGTTTCATAGATAATGATACATATGTCAAATCGTCTCACATCTGGGGGTATACATGGTCCTATATTTGATCACTTGGTTAGGATGGAGAAAGCCAGATGCCTCCACTGTAAATTTATGTTATTCCAACTGCAACTGACAACTAGTCTATGAACTGACACTTTGGTAGAATGTGAAATACCTGTGCACTTGACTGTCTTTCCTATAATGAATCTAGCATCCTTGATCCTTCCCTATATAGATAGATGATCTTTGCCTGAATTCACTATTACATTGAGTTACAAAATTTTGACTTTTTAATTTCTATCATCCCTTATAGATAGAATTGTTACCTGGCATTTATATATAAAAGAACATTTCCTCGTATCAAGTAAGTTAAGTTCTACTTCCTTGAATAAAGCAAGATAAATACTTAGGATAGATACTTATTTTTTCCCTTTAATTGCCAGTTTTCAAAGTAAGGGATTGCTATAATTGTCATTACCAATGAAGGCAAATGAGTTTTTCCCCCTTTAACTTCTTTTAGACTCATTGATGTTTATCTGTTCTATTATTTATAATTGTCAAAGTTGTGGTTCTCTATGTCTGTCTCTCCATTGCTGCCCTGCAAATAAATCCTTCAGAGCCATCTTTCTAGATTCTGTATGTATGCATTAGTATATGATATTTATCTTTCTCTTTCTGACTTGCTTCACTTTGTATAAGAGGCTCTAGGTTCAGCCATCTCATTAGAACTGACTCAAATGTGCTCCTTTTTATGGCTGAATAATATTTCATTGTGTATATCTACCACAGTTTGTTTATCCATTCATCTGTCAGTGGACATCTAGGTTGCTTCTATGTTCCAGCTATTGTAAATAGTGTTGCAATGAACATCGGGGTACATGTGTCTGTTTCAATACATACAAGGAGATGGGAGGAGAGGGTAAGATGTATGGAAAGAGAAACGTGGAAACTTACATTACCATATGTAAAATAGATAGCCAATGGGAATTTGCTGTATGTCTCAGGAAATCCAAACAGGGGCTCTGGATCAACCTAGAGGGGTGGGATGGGAGGGAGATAGGAGGGAGGTTCAATAGGGAGGAGATATATGTATACCTATGGCTGATTCATGTTGAGGTTTGACAGAAAGCAACAAAATTCTGTAAAGCAATTATCCTTCAATAAAAATTAAATAAATTCATTAAAAAAAATTATGGTTGTTACTCATGCTCTAATTATTCCAAATTTGGCCAGTGGGAGCCCATATGAGCTAGCTTGTATTTCGTTTTATCAACATTGGAATTGAATATTTCCTTGTTTTCTGGCATACTCATATTCTCTTGTACTTTTCTTCCAAGGACAGTGTTAGCAAGTAAATTTACAAAATTTTTATGTTCAGATAGAAAAGAACACTGTGCCTGTAATGTGGAGTAGGTCATACGAAAATATG
This sequence comes from Cephalophus harveyi, assembly GCA_006410635.1. Taxonomy (NCBI): domain Eukaryota; kingdom Metazoa; phylum Chordata; class Mammalia; order Artiodactyla; family Bovidae; genus Cephalophus; species Cephalophus harveyi. The sequence goes on along the minus strand of SJYT01062461.1, from coordinate 517,054 downwards.
TTTGATGTAATGTGGATACATTCATTTCAGAAATTAGGTGTAACCATCAAAAGAAAGATGTACAAAGCCATGACCTTACTTTATGTTTTACTCCATAGGCGAGAAATAAGCACACAAAGGAAACAGAAAGAGAAAACTAACATCACTCCCAGACCCTGCCTATGACACGCCGATCTGTACAATAGATCAGAGCGAGGGCAGAGGAACAGCTACACTGCAAATAAAAAGCCTCAAGATACAAAAACTACACTAAACGTCTCACTAAATGTCATCCTGTCGCATTTATAAAATAGGTTAGAAAATTTTAAAAAAATGGAAGCACTTTTAAATTTATCAAAATGCTATAATTTAGTATTAAAGGGAAATAGTAGTCATACTAGCTTAATATTAATTTATTAACAACCAAAATCATAAACAGGAAATAAAATAAAAATTTAATGTATCAAGGTGAGAGGGAATTCTGAAGCATCTAATATTACATCATACCAGTGCATGGAAAATAACTGGTCTCTGCAATGAAACACCAATAGTAGATCACCAGAATTTGTAATAAATGTCAGAAATTAGAATAATTCTTGGCAGTTGAGGAAGTCTAGAGCTTATATATGCCCAATCATTCAGAAAATATAATAGGATCAAGGAGAATTCTGATAACATTCGATGTCTGTTTATCCCACTAGGGCTTCATATAAAAAAGCCTTCCAAAGAGCACCAGTGTCTAACAAAGGTTAAGTGATCTTCAGGAATTTATAACAAAAACATTTAGACATTCCCAGAACAAAATAAAGTTAATGGATCGCTCATGTTAGCTGGAATTCAGAGAAGCAGAGCTCAGACAATTCTAAACAGATGTTGGTAAGAACAATGCAAAAAAGGAAGTGTGCCAGCTTGTTTTTCAGGGACAAAACCAGATATTTTGGCCAGCGAACCTCATGGCTGTGTTGTGAAATACATTAATAGATTAAGTAAAACTGTGACACCACAGTATCTACCACATTTCTACATTTCTATATATATATTTATCCTCTTGTTTTGTTTAGTCACTAAGTCAAATCTGACTTTTTGTGAACCCATGGACGGCAGCCTGCCAGGACCTTCTGTCCTTGAGATTTCCCAGGCAAGAATACGAGAGTGGGTTGCCATGTCCTTCTCCAGGGGAGCTTCCAGACCCAGGGATCAAACCTTCGCCTCCTGCGTCGGCAGGCAGATTTTTTACAACTGAGCCACCAGAGAAGCATTTGTCTTCTGAGGCAAAACATGTCCCACGCCAATTTTCAAGTGAGTATCAGGAGAACCTACCTGTGACTCGTTATCTGCTCTGAAACAACAACCACCTCTGCCAGAGATAGTCTTTGGGAGTTTTAAGAGCACTCATCTCACACCTAGAGGGAAAGAAGTTTGTCCCTATTGAACTCAGCACCCGTTCCTTTCACAATGTCTACGTTTTGGCATTCAGTTAAGGACTATTTTTCACAAAAGTCATTCAAGATGCATGGCTAGCTATTCTGCTTTCCACTGTGCTTGAGACAAGGAACAGAAAATCACAGGTGCTTTTACCTCTTCGCTAATGGTTCTTAAATGTGGGGTGCTTAAGATTGCGTTGAATACCTGATGAAAACTATAGACTCTATCCTTGGAAAATGTAGAACACTTTGCTTGTAACTGGGGGCATTTATTGATCCCCTGAAGCACATCTATGGACAGACATGGAGTTCATGAACCTGGAGAAGAAAAGCATGCACCCACACAAACCATGGTTATGAGAAAAAAGTTCCTGAGCATGCATTTCCCTTAAAATTTTAACGGAAGAGATGTACTGATGTGTGACTGTCATATGTAACCAATAAGGTTTTTACCCCAGCTCTTTAAAAATTTACATAAAAAACCAAGAATAAGTCAATGATGAAAATTGCGGCAATTCTAGACATTTCCACACAGCTGCCAAAGTAGTATGATTACGATCAAGTTAGAAAAAAAACTGTTAAGACATTTCAGCCTGAAAGTGACATGAGTCAGATGTCTTAAAGGTCACTACAATTTCCCACATCTAATTAGTACTGTGTTGAAAGTGAAAATTCATGATACTATACGATCTTGGTTGCTTCCCTATGAGTTGTTTATTTTCCCAGCAATCCACAAAAAACATTATTCTGTGTAACTGCTGATACTATTGGTTCTCAAATTATCAAAATTTCGTTGGACATTTATGAAATTCCATGATTGTTGTCCATTCTTAAAGGTGATCTGCCCTATAAAGTTGAGATACTTGTTGACACTTGTTCAGTGTCTGGTTTGGGGGTTCATTTGTTTTTTGAACTCAGTTGATTTTTAAAAATTTTTGTTGAAGTATAATTGATCTACGATATTGTGTTTGTTTCAGATGCAGAGCAAGGTGAATCTGTAATACAAATACATGCATCTACTCTCTTTTAGATTCTTTTCTCATATAGGCCCTTAGAGTATTGAGCAGAGTGCCCTCTGCTATACAGTAGGTCCTTATTAGTTGTCTATTTTATATATAGTAGTGTGTATATTTTAATTCCAATCTTCCAACATATCCCATATCCTTACTTCCCAGGAAGCTGAAGCTTATTTTCTACATCTGTAACTCTTATTTTGTTTTTGTAGATAAATTCATTTATAGTCTCTCTCTCTCTCTCTCTTTTTTTTTAGGTTCCACATATAATAGGTATCAAACTTGCCAGGTGGCACTAGTGGTAAAAAGCCTGCTTGCCAATGTTGGAGACATTAGAGATGCAGGTTTGATCCCTGGGTCTGGAAGATCTGGAAGAGGGCACAGCAACCCACTCCAGTATTCTTCCAGGACAATCCCATGGACAGAAGAACCTGATGAGCTACCATCCATAGGGTCACAAAGAGTCAGACATGACTGAAGTGACTTAGCACCGCACAATTCATAATAGGCATCACCTCACATTGATCATAATGGCCATCATCAAAAAATCTACAAACTGTAAATGCTATAGAGGATGTGAAAGAAAGGGAATCCTCCTACATTATTGGTGGGAATGCAAACTGGTACAGCCAGTATAGAGAACAGTATGGAGTTTCCTTAAAAAACCGAAAAGAGAGCTACCGTACCCCGTCTCCACACCTTTTCTATGCTGCGCTAGTTACCTAGGATGCCATTTCTAGCTCCTCTACGTAATGAAAAGTTACTTGTTATTCAAAGTCCAGCTCAGTTTGTCTCTCCATTTAGAAGCTGTCTCATACTTCTGTCTCATACTCTGGGCAGACACAGTCTTTTCTGTATTTATTGCCGTAGATCTTTGTTGGAAGGAAGGACAACTAAATGCTGCATATCTTGAAAATATTTCTAGCCCATAGGAGACTAGGATATATAACAAATAGATCATAGCTTTTGGACTCAAACAAATCTGTGTTTTAATACTGTTTATTGCTAAATAATTACATGATAATGGGAATTTGCTTTATTTCTTTGATAACTATTTATACCTGTTCAACGGAGATCATTACACTTATTTTATTGGTTTGCAATGAAGTTTATATTGCCCAGAAAATTCCTTGGACAGCCTATGGGGTCCCAAAAGAGTTGGACATAACTTGGTAACTAAACAACAAACAACAAAAATGCAGAAACTCAGGGAGTACTGAATCTATGAAAAAATTATTGAAATGTTTTTCTTATTGAAAAAAATTACTCTAGGATGGAATCTAGCCAGCCAAGTGACACAACAAAATAAAAAGCTGAGGTGAAAATATTGATGAACGTTAAATCATACTAAATATAGAACTAAAACTAAGCAACTATGTACTTACAGTAATAGAACAGAATGAAACTTTTATAAATCTTGTGTAAAGATAATATTGCCAACAAAATTAAAAGGCTCTGCAGAAGAAAGATGATAGAAAAAAAGGTATCTAATTATTTTATCAACTATGGCAGGAAGAAGTAAATGACCATTGAAAATATGATTAAAATAATTATCTCTTGCTAAGTCACTTCAGTCGTGTCCGACTCTGTGCGACCCCATAGACGGCAGCCCACCAGGCTCCCCCGTCCCTGGGATTCTCCAGGCAAGAACACTGGAGTGGGTTGTCATTTCCTTCTCCAACGCATGGAAGTGAAAAGTGAAGTCGCTCAGTCATGTCCGACTCCTAGCGACCCCATGGACTGCAGCCTACCAGGCTCCTCTGTCCATGGGATTTGCCAGGCAAGAGTACTGGAGTGGGTTGCCATTGCCTTCTCCAGAGATATCTCCTAGCATTATGTTATTTGTATGTGAAATACATAACTATACATGCATACAAAAGGTCTAGTGTAGGTATTTCCTAGATCATTTGCATTTCCATATGAAGTTTAGAACTAACTTGTCAATTTCTACAAAAAAAAACTCTTGCTGAGGTTTTGATTAGGACTGGCTTAAATATATAAGTAAATTAAGAATTGTTCTCTTAACTATGCAACACCATAGCCTATCTTGCCAGTTATTTAGCCCTTATTTAATAATAGAAAGTCATTTTCACTTCTTTTGCTCTATATCCCACAGTAGTTTCTTGCATATAATGGATGCTCAAGAAATATGTGTTAATGTAGTCAATATCCCCCAAACCAAAGCATTTATTCAGGGAACAGTATCTAGAGAAAGAGATGTTGGTAAGAGCAAGACATGCCAAAACTACAGGTAAATAAATTGTCCCATCATCAATTTAATGTTTAAAGCCTCATTGCTTTTGCACAATTTAAAGTCTGAAATACCATTTAATTTTACTTAGTTAATAGAACTCCCCACTAGAATTTCATACATTTATCTTCACTACACACAAAATTATCATTGAGTTAACACTTGTTGAGTGAATAAAGTTTATATTTTAACCTTTGAATATCTGCTTCATGATGTTGGTTCATGAAAATCTGATTTTTTTCAAACGGAAGGTAGATCTTCCACAAACACTTGTTTAAGCCTCATATGAAACACTAAATTGCAAAAGTCTCAGGAAAAATGTTATTAGCATGTGAATCAAATAATACAAAATTTTAACACAAAAGTTCCAGGAAGACCTGAAAAGTTCATGAAACTGTGGTTGAACCATAGAAATGGATAGTTATATAACTAATCTGGTTTTCTGAAAAGAAGGTATTAAAATCATTGAAAAGAAAAAAATGCAGGTCATTCAAGAGGTAATGAAAGGAAATGAACGATGAACACTAGTAGTTATAAAATAAATGCATTTAAGAAACCACTGATCAAGTTTATAGAACTATTGAAAAAATCTTCTACGTCATGATACAGTGATTAAGACATTAACAATAGGACACTGTCCTGACTTACAGCCAGCTGGTATGCTTTCCTGAAATGACTAGAGATACAAACCTAGTCTTTTATGCTGGGACAGATAATTTCTCTATAGACATAAGTGTACTGAAACTTAGCCTCCCACATTTGAAACTTTAACCTACTGAGTTAACTGTCCCTGATTTAATTACTAATAATTATGCAACAATATAATCACCATTGAAATCATTGTTTATTGTAGAATAAATGAGCAAGCAACATTGGCATCCCAAGAACAATGAGGATTACACTCACTCACAACAGTCAAGAGGGTTCAGCAGATCTGCTGGACTGATCTGGTGTGAAATAATTGCATTGATGACTTTCTTCAGGTTGTCATCACCAAATATCTCCTGGCAATTATTTTGAACAGCTGGCTGCTGCTATTGTGCATCTATTTATAAAGCTGTCCTCTTCAACAAAGCTGGGGTCTTATAAGCATCTGTCTGCAGCAAGTTTTTATCTCTTATGGAAAGATAATTTTTGCAGACTTCAGTTCTTGACAGCCTTCTCCTTTTACTGCTACCAATATTCAATATCCTTTTCTGGATCTTCTTGATTTATATATTGTTTCTATTAACAGATCTGTCCCATGCAACCAAAATAAAAACAACTCTGAGTTAATTAGTCACGACTGGCTTTTGCCAGAGTCTGAAGCAAATGAGATTATATCTCATCCCTGGTTTATAAAATTTTTTCCAAATGCATTTGTGATGACAGGATTTGTTCTTCAACTTCTGATTTCCCTTATAGAACTTCAGAATTTTATGTTATGCTTTATAGATTCAATTAAAAGAAAGCAAATAGTGAAATCACTTAAAATACTGCTTCAAATTAAAGAATAACATTTCAGGAAGAATTGTCATTGAACATTCTGGATTAAAAAGTACTGTTCAGATGTATGTCTTAAGAAAAATTTTAACAAATATTAGGAGGAGATGACAATTTAATGGTGCCATGTTTTCTCAGAGGACACGCCAGCATCTGTTCCAGGTTTGGTCAGTACTATTTTGGAAGTTGAAGATAGCAAAAGAACTATCCCATGAAATATGTCCAGAATATAAACAGAATGGTGAATACTCTAAATTAGCACTGCTCAATAACCTTTGTGAAATTATGCAAATATTCTATATCTGCCATGAGCCACATGTGGCTACTGAGTAGTCGAAGTATAATAAGTATAACTGAATAACTAAACTTTTAATTAATTTAATTGAAAACTCAGCATGTGAGTAGTAGCTACCATATTTCCAGCTCTGTTTAATAAGCTCTAATCCTATAAATGTAATTTTAATTTGTGGGTTTAATAAACAAGTCAAATATATAAATATGCATTCTTATATTTTATATGAAAATATAACTGGAGATAGCTGTCATTTTACTCACAATAAAGTGTTTGGCATATCTAGGCTTTTCTGCATTATTATTTTATTCATATTTTTTCAAGCTTCATGAATGTTTTAATTATAGAATTTAGAAGTTGAATATAACTAAGAAATAGCTCAGTATATCTTCATTTAATAGATGAGTAAAATTATTTCAAAGAGTGTTGAATAGGCTTCCTTAAGATCACTTGGCCTTGTCAGAAGCAGAGTTAAAACTAACATCGTTTTCTGCTTTTGTGGTAGACAGATTTTTCCCACTTTATCCATCCTTTCAAAATTGTTTATTTATTTATTGCCTTGTTGTTTTTCTTCCTTTATGAGAATATAGTTGATTTACAATACTGTGTTAGCTTCAGGTATACAGTAAAGTGAATCAGTTATACATATACATTTACATAGACTCTTTTTTTATGATTCCTTTCCCATATAGGTCATTACAGAGTAGAGTTCCCTGTGCTATAGAGTGGGTCCTTATTAATCACCTATGTTGTATATAGTATTATATATGTGTCAATCTTAATTGCTCAGTCTATCCCCTCACCTTTCCCCTCCGGCAACCGTAAGTTTGCTTCCTACATCTATGACTCTATTTCTGTTTTATAAATAAGATCATCTGTAAAATTCTTTTTTGATTCCACATAGAAGTGATATTGTATGATATTTGTCTTTCTCTGACTTCCTTCATTCAGTATGATGATGCATAAGTCCAGACATGTTGGTGCAAGTGACATTACATTGTTCTTTTTTTAATGCTGAGTAATATTTGATTGTATATACCACATCAGAGAAGGCAATGGCACCCCAGTCCAGCACTCTTGCCTGGAAAATCCCATGGACGGAGGAGCCTGGTGGGCCATGGGGTCACTAAGAGTTGGACCTGACTGAGCGACTTCACTTTCACTTTTCACTTTCATGCACTGGAGAAGGAAATGGCAACCCACTCAGTGTTCTTGCCTGGAGAATCCCAGGGACGGGGGAGCCTGGTGGGCTGCTGCCTATGGGTTCGCACAGAGTCAGACACAACTGAAGCGACTTAGCAGCAGCAGCAGCATGTACCACATACGGCTTCCCAGATGGCACTAGTAAAGAACCCACTTGGCAGTTCGGGAGACAGGGAAGCTTGTTCTGAAGTCCATGGGATCGCAGAGTTGGACACAACTTAGCACTGAACAACAGCAAGAACATAGTTTTTAAAGGAACCGCCACACTATTCTCCATAATGGCTGGACCAATTTGCATTCTCACCAACAGTGTAGGAGGGCTCCCTTTTCTCTACACCTTCTTCAGCATTTACTATTTATAGATGCTTTGATGACGGCCATTCTGACTGCTGTGAAGTGACCCCTCATTACAGATTTGATTTGCATTTCTGTAATAATTAACACTATTTCGGCAATCTATATGTTTTCTTTAGAGATATGTCTATTTAAATCTGCTGCCCATTTTTTGATTGGGTTATTTATTATCACCAAAATTCCATATAGTCAAAGCTACAGTTTTTCCAGAGGTCAAGTATGTATGTGAGAGTTGGACCAGAAACAAGGCTGAATAGCAAAGAATTGATGCTTTCAAACTGTGGTGCTGGAAAAGACTCTTTGAAAGTCCCTTGGACATCTAGGGGATCAAACTAATCAATCTTCAAGGAAATTCATTGGAAGGACTGACGCTGAAGCTGAAGCTCAGATACTTTGGCCATCTGATGCTAAGAGCCGACTCACTAGATAAGACCTTGATGCTGGGAAAGGTTGAAGGCAGGAGAAGGGGATGACAGAGGATGAGATGGTTGCATGGCATTACCAAGTCAATGGACTTGAGTTTGAGCAAACTCCAGGAGATAGTGAAGGACATGGACGCCTGGCGCACTGCAGTCCATGGGTTTGCAAAGAGTCGGACACGACTGAGTGAGTGAACTGAACTAAAACTTTCTCAAATATCCTTTCCTTCTGAGTGCTAAGAGTCTAATGGCTATAATTTAAACAATGAAATCTCTTTGTTTTAGTATCACAGATATTTAATTTTTAGTTATATATACTACTATTACTACTGCTATTACTACTACTAACGATGATATAATTCTAGTTAGTGAATGTTTAATAGAGACAGACACTATGCAAAGCTCTTTGCATATATCACCTCATTAAGTCTTCACAAAGAGACTTTGAGGCAGATTTTTTATAAGTCTTATTTTATTGATGAGAAAATTGAGGCAGAGAGAGGCTTACTAATTTGTCCATAGTCACAAGCCCAGTGAATCGCAGAATAGTTATTGTTCCTAACTGGGGACAATATGCTATTATTACTAAGACTTATAATAATCCCACTATGCAGTCACATTCCACCAATCTGATCTCACTTCCCCCCACCCCCGCCCCATGCTGTCACTTGATGCTAAACAATACACATAGACATTGACCAGACAGGTTAACATGTCACTGTCCCAAGATAGCTCCCTTGCATTCCAGCCTTTGTTCTCTTGTGCCTCCTCCCTTTCCATTCACTCATCGGACAGTCCTAATATGCTTCAGCCTGTGTTCTCTACTGATTTTGCTTTTATCAGGGTACAAGTGAAGCCCATGTTAATAAACCCAATAGAATAAGCTTTATATCCATCCTTAGCTCTTTCAGAGTGTTCAATGATGTTGGTCACTCTGTTCTACCTCAAATAGTTGACCCTGTTTTGTGATGACACTAATTCCGATTCTTTTACTGCTATCTTTGGCTTCTTAGAAGCATCATTTACTGTTTTCTCCTGCTCTATTCAACACTTAAGTGTTACTATTTTTTCAGAACCCTTTCTCGCTCTTTCTACACACTTTCAGGGAACTCGTCCATTCCCACTGCTTTAAATACCAGCTTTATGCCCCTGACTTCCAAATGTAGACCTCAAGCCGCATTTTCTTTAGTTTTGTGTATATAATTTTCTGTCTTTTATATTTCTGTTTGGTAGTTTCCCAAGCACTGCAAACTTAACAGGTTGAAAACAATTTGAGGAATTCCCATCAACCAAATTTTCCACCATAGTATTTGATGCCATCTAAATGGACTCCCAACTAAAAAATATTGTTAGAGCCAGTCTTTCTCTCCCCTCTTCAAGTTAGGCCAATAATGCTAAAATATGTCCCCAAAGTATTTTTATTTTTTCTGTTGTGGTCCAAGTCACAATCAAGCTTCTGGAACTAGGTCAATAACATCTGAAATGGGACTCCCTGCACCTTATTTTTTCTTCTAAATCTATTCTCTACAGATATACTGTACTGATTGCTGTTCAGTTGCTCAGTCATGTCTGACTCTTTGCGGCCCCATGGACTGCAGCCCTCCAGGCTTCCCTGTCTATCACCAACTCCCGGAGCTTGCTCAAACTCATGTCCATTGAGTCAGTAGTTTAAAAATATATGTTATATCATATCATTTCGCTTAGGCCCTTAAATGGTACCCTATTAGACTTAAAATGAATTCAGAACTTCCTTTGTTTGGCCATCTTCACCCCTTCGCATGCATTCCTTCCCTCATTCATGGGGGCTTGGCCACACTGGCTTTCCTTCTGCTCTTCACACATTCCGAGAGACACATGCACACGCTGTTTCCTGAGGCTTGACTGCTTTTTCCCTGATTCTTCACAGGGCTAGCTCCCTTTCCTTTTAGGTCTTGGATTAAATATATCCACTTTGGAAAGACCTTTCCTGTACATACTATCCAGAGAAGTCAATTCTGCTTTTCTCTATATAAATATGCTATTTTATAGCCATTTTCATTTTCTATCTATGTATCATTGACTTATTTAATTTTTTATAAATGGTAGACCTCAAAGAATGAGGGGATAGAGTTTTATTTATTTATTTTTGCTATATACCCAGAATCTAAGACAGTGCATGACACAGAGCAGGTTCTCAGAATAAATGATCGAATAAATAAAATACCACATAAAATGGTAGAGACTGTTCAGGCATTAAGTCTGAGCACCACTGCACAACTTATTAGGGAACAGTTTTTTCACAGTAGGCCAGGTGGGTAGTTGAGTATGAGACTAATAAGATCAAATCCATAAGATTATTTTGCCTCGTAACCTCCGGAGTACTTGCACAATAAGTGAATACTAAATATGTGCTTAACTGTATAGTTTCTGAAAAACAGCCTTAGACTTGCCTTTAGATATGTCCCTGAACCATCTATAAACAGGCCTGGAGGGGTCATACATTTAAGCATATATCTCAGTTAAAGCTACTCAGTGTCTACAAGAGGACGTTACATCTCCCCCCATCTGAATAATTATCAAAGTACCTGGATCTACATTTTATCAAGATTTCAGAATACCTGAGCTTTAGATTATTGCTAAAGATTACCACTTTAAATTCTGTTGTATTTGCCTTCTCTTCTTCAAAATATGCTACCTGGAAGAAAGATTGCTTGCCTTCCTCTTAGTTTTTTCCTGGAACTCAACAATTTTAAACAGTTGTTGAATGAATGTTGCTTAATTCTTGTAACAGTTTTTTTTTTTTTAATGTAATGAAAATTGCCCAAAATGATCTGCTTTTATGTGTTTCTATAGACTCAGAAGTCTTGATATTTAGATACTTCTGAAGATTCTGGGTCTACAAATTATATTTTTAAATCAAGCCATCAAACACTGAAACCCTAAAATGTATTGCTTTTACTTGCTCACATAAATGCTTTTAAAGAATCATGTCTAAATTGTGTTTCCAGATTGCACACTACAACCTGGAGAGATTATTTATACCTATCTAATTGAATTGAGCATCTGATTTACAATTTGATGGCAAAATCTCTCCATTCCTTAGAAGGTATATACTGACATTTTTGATTTCAATTTGAAGGCACATTAAAATATAGAGTATTGTGAAAACTCAATTCAGTACATGTAAGTTGGTCTTAAAATTATATTCTAAATGTTCATTCTTAACATGCTATAAGAAATTTATACCAAGCTACAGAAGTATAAACTCTTGGTTTTATGAAATTGAAGCTGATATATGCAAGATTATTTCAGAAGGTACATAGACTGATGCAAAAATTGGTACATCTTCTTGAATAAATTTACTCACTTAAAACACTATTTTAATATTAAAGCTAGCACATATAGTTTACTGAGTAGAATTCAAAGTTTACATGAATTTTTAAGGTCAAATACAGAGACTTTAAAGAAAGTTTGTGCCTAAAGAAAGCAGCTCTTAAGTTATCCTTTTGGGATTACCAGGAATTCTCTAAAGTCAGAAATTCTTTGGTGAAAAAGTTTGAGATGCATTGACCCAGTTTTTTTAAAAAGAGTCATTTCAGAGCTAAGAAAGTACTCCATCTAAGGATATAGAACTAAAAGAAAGCTTCAGAAAGGGGGAAAATTCAGAATTCTTTAAGAAAGTAGGTATGAAGAAAACCCCAAGTGAAGAGGAGAGAAATGAAAAGCATAGGAAACTATAACCAATCCTAAGTCCTTTCTAATAGCTCACAGTGATGAATCTGAAGGCAGAAGAGAACTCACTGTGCAGGAGTTCATTATCGTCAGATCAGAACCTCCGCCCAGCCCAGAATCCTGTTTCTTCTCCTTCTCTTCCCAGATGTTGACTCCTAATAAAGTTAATCTCAGTCTGACCTCCTGAAGAATCCATCTGAGATAGGACCACATTCTGGCAGGCCCGGAGGCAGTGTTTGGTATTGGGGTGCAGCTCTGCCATTATATAGCAGGAAGGTAATGAGTAAAAGGGGCTGGGAGCAAGCAGAAGAATAGAAGGGGACTTGTGGACAAGGAAGGTCCTGGTAATTGGTGTGGATTTTAGCTACATTTTGAGACTAGATTTTTTTTTTCTTTAGGGGCGGGGAGGGGGTGGTGGTGCAGGGGAATCAGCCCTTGATAGCTTCCCTGATAGCTTGGGGAGCTTCCCTGATAGCTCAGTTGGTAAAGAATCTGCCTGCAATGCAGGAAACCTCAGTTTGATTCAATTCCTGGGTCGGGAAGATCCGCTGGAGAAGGGATAGGCTACCCACTCCAGTGTTATTGGGCTTCCCTTGAGGCTCAGCTGGGAAAGCGTCCGCCTGCAATGCGGGAGACCTGGGTTGGATCCCTGGGTTGCGAAGATCCCCTGGAGAAGGGAATGGCTACTCACTCCAGTATTCTGGCCTGGAGAATTCCATGGACTGTATAATCCTTGGGGTTGCAAAGAGTCAGACAGGACTGAGAGACTTTCACTTTTCACTTTTTTTAGGAGGGTGGTCAGCAAAAGTATGAGTGGGAGCAAGGTTTATGTAGCCAGGAGTGGAATAGGCATAATCCCTCCTTTCAACACTTCTTCCCTATGTAAGATAATACTAAGCATTCAAATTTTGACCCCCTGTTTACTGTGGGAGGAAGGTTTCCTTGCTTAAAATTTCACCTCCATGCTTTCAATTTTACCCGCTACTACAGTCAGCCTTCACACTGATGGGAATCCAGTAATCCCCATGCCACATTTTCCAACTAGATTGTCCATCTAGTTGTTGAGGCTGGGTGCAGACTTGGGCAGGGAAATGTGGGGCCTTGATAAACCGGGCGAGATGAGCAGGAGAAGACAGGGTGAGAGTGTGCATAGACACAGTTGAGAGGTTGATGATTCCTCTGACCTTAAATGACCCTAAGTTTCATTTGTGCAGTATTTTGAGCAAGAACAGATGGTCTATAGAAGATAGGAGTAGAAACAGATGGTATCTCACTGTCAGATTTTCTCTCCTGAGACCTGGTGCCTGTCGTTGTATGCTTTATATTGCTCTTTGGCATGCTAAAAGAGAGTTTTTAAGAACTCCTTGAATAGCCAGTGGCTCTCGCAGGATCTTGCTGGCCTTCTGCTTGGGGGAAATGAAGAAGTCTGAGCAAGGGCTATGAGTAAAATCCATCGTTAGAGTACAAAGGTGAATTCCAGTGGAAAGAGTATAGTAAACAATAAGCAAATTCCCAGATGGTGAGTTAGTAAAACCGTGCTGTCTCCTGTACAATGTGCAGCAGTGACATGATCACAGGAAAGTGATGAAGTATGCAGACTCTGGGGGTCCAGTCCCAGCAATTTTACCACTACTGTGTAACCTTGAGCAATTTGCTTAGCTTCTGCTTAGTTTCCTGTTTGGAAAAAAGGAGGCAACATCATAGTATCTATCTATCTTGTAGTTTTGTGAGGATGCAATGAGTTGTGCTCTGTTGTGATGGGCTTAGCCGCTCAGCCTTGTCCGACTTTTTGCAACCCCATGGACTGCCAGGACCCTCCATCCAGGATCCTCCAGAATTCTCCAGGCAAGAATACTGGAATGGCTGGCCATGCCCTCCTCCAGGGGATCTTCCCAACCCAGGGAACCAACCCAGGTCTCCCGCATTGCAGGTGGATTCTTTACCATCTGAGTCACGAGGGAAGCCCATGGATATTGGAGTGGGTAGCCTATCCCTTCTCCAGGGGATCTTCTTGACCCAGGAATTGAACTGGGGTCTCCTGCATGGCAGGCAGATTCTTTACCAGCTCAGCTACCAGGGAAGCCCATCCAATGAGTTAATAACTACTAAATGCTTGCCATAGGAAAAGTAAATATTAACAATTATTTTTTATTGATTCATTCTATATGGCTATTGGATTGAAAGCAAAAGAGCAGATAGGTGGAACCAGATATGGGTCATGACTCAGGGGCAGCTTCAGAGATGCTGTAGCAGAATATTGTGAATTATAAAAGCATCTTTAACCAGTGATGGGTAGGGGCTTGTTTATAGAATGCAGGCAAATGATGAATTGTGCCCTGGGAAAGTGGTCATTATCACCATAATGAGTCCTGGTCATAGTAGGGATTAGCAATCATAAAAGTCCAATGAGCATTTATATGTTGGTAATGGGCATAGAATTTCTTTAAGCCTCTTGAATAATCCCTTAGCCTAAACATGTATATTACAGAGCATCCTGGGAGACATCAGGTGGCAGTATCAAATGTCAGTCTTCCCCACAGGAAGGAACAGCTGGCCATTTCAGCAAAAAGATGCTCTCCATTCCCCTCTCTTCCCTTCCTCTCCCCTCTCAGGTTCCATACCCACTAGGCCCTGCGCTGGTTATCTAAATCAGGTAACAGGCCACAGCTCTGTCTAGGCTTCTCCCTCTGTCTCTTGCCGGTTTGCCTCAATTCTTGGTGATATACTGGATCATAGAGAGTTGTCAGGGAGAGAAATGGCTTGGGAAGAGTAGTTGCTTTCATTGCTGATATTCTGAAGTATGTGATAGAATGTTTAATAATTATTTTGGGCTATTCAGTACATTCAATGTTTCATTAATTTAACCACTTCCTATGATAAAACAGAAACTATATATATATAGTTAGAAACTATATATATATAGTTAGAAACTATATATATATATATATATATATATATATATATATAGTTAACACACAATTAGAACAGAAGGAAAAGTGTCAGGATGGTAAAATGAAGCCCAGGGAGTAACAATCTTAGAATGCATATAGTAAGACCAAGATAATTGGGTAGATTACAAATTCAGCCAGAGAGTGCTCATAAATCTTTGACCATAATTTAAGATTGCAGAGTACAGTGCATCCTCAGAAAGGGGATACTGTGAAAGTCATGATTAATATCCTCAAAAACATCATTTCAAAAACAACAGTAAATGCCACACAAAACTTTCTGATTTACCCCTCACTATTGGCAGAGGGCATAACACCAAAATACATTGGAGATTTTTAAAAAACATATATTATTTAAATATT
Organism: Cephalophus harveyi; assembly: GCA_006410635.1. NCBI lineage: Eukaryota > Metazoa > Chordata > Mammalia > Artiodactyla > Bovidae > Cephalophus > Cephalophus harveyi. The sequence continues at coordinate 501,615 of SJYT01062461.1, read as the reverse complement.
AAGGACCAAAGCAATGTGATGTAAATTCATAGTTCTCTGGTTTCAAGCAGGCATACATTAAAAAAAATTATTTTAAAAAATTTCTCTGATTATAAAAGTACTATATGGACATCATGGAAAATTTAGAAATGCTAGAGACACTTTTAAAAGAATTAACCTGTGCATCAATTAGGACTTTTCCTGATAACAAGTAATAGAAACTGACTGTATCTTAAGCAAAAAGCAACATTATTGGAAGAATATTAAGAACTCACAAAATCAATGTGACCAGGCTGAAAATGAGTAGGAACAATAGCTGATCCAGAGGGCAAGGAAGAAGAAAATCCAATAATATTTATACCCGAAATAGCCTGGCCAGATGCTGTGGCCCCGCCGCAGAACTCAGGGGAGAGTGTGCACATGCTAAGTCGCTTCGGTCATATCTGACTCTGCGACCCCATGGACTGCGGCCTGCCAGGCTCCTCTGTCCATAGGATTCTCCAGGCAAGAATACTGGAGTGGGTTGCCATGCTCGCATTTGGGGGATCTTCCCACCCAAGGATGGAACCCACATCTCCTGGGGCTCCTGTATTGCAGGCGGATTCTTTACCTCTGAGCCACTGGGGAGCTCTGGGGAGGCAGGTTTTAATGTTCATCCAAACCACCCGCGGATCTTGTTCTCCTCCAGGTTCCAGCTCACCAGGACTACTGTGGGGACAGAGTCTGCCCTTCTGACCAGCGCAGGTGATGCTAATGCGCCACAGCAGACAGAGCAAACCCCAGCACTGTAAAATACAGGATTAATCCCAACAGCTCCTTAGACATCGAGCCTCTTGTTCTAGATTAAATTCACACTCAAATTCCCACTCATAGGTTCCAAGTCACATACTAATTGTTACCAGGGAGCAATAAGAGAGAAAATGAAAACCCTTTTATTAATGGACTGGCAGGCCTCAGTCCATGGGCTTCCCTGGTGGCTCAGATGGTAAAGCGTCTGCCTGCAATACAGGAGACCTGGGTTTGATCCCCGGGTCGGGAAGATCCCCTGGAGAAGGAAATGGCAACCCACTCCAGTATTCTTGCCTGGAAAATTCCATGGACTGGTAAGCTACAGTCCATGGGGTCGCAAAGAGTCGGACACGACTGAGTGACTTGACTTGACTTTTATTAATGAATATGGGGGGTATTACACAAGGGGCACACAAGTAGGAAAAAGCCCAACCCAACAGGAACTTGCAAATAAACACTACCATTTATAACCCTAAAATCTAGAGATAAACAGTCAACATTATAACATTGAGGATTATTCCTTTAACTTTATAATTTTTTCCCTATGAACAAAGAGTATCAGAAAGCTTGAGATTATTTTTTCTGACAAAAATCTGAAATAAAGATTGCTTATTATCCAACTAGCAGATTCATATGTCTCAGTAATCAATAATTTCATTCAGGAATCAAATTGGTATTTGTGCCTAAATAAATGCTAGACCAAGATACATCAAGGTAGTATCTGCAAAAAATGGCAAGGTCTTCTTTAGAAAACAGTTCTGGGTTCCCACCAAAACCTCAAGAAGATGCAGCACCACTGAGGCCCTGCATTTTAAGTTTTTGGAGTATATCTGCAATAGTTTTACCTAGAAAATGTGTAAACCTGTTATCATCGCCTGCATATTCCAGCCAAAGAGGTTGTTTTAAGCAATGCAACATCCTAGTGAATCCTTCCCAGGTGGCGCTAGTGGTAAAGAACCCGCCCGCCAATTCAGGAGACACAGAAAATGTGGGTTCGATCCGTGGGTCAGGAAGATCTGTTGGAGAAGGGCATGGCAACTCACTCCAGTGTTCTTGCCTGGAGAATCCCATGGACAGAGGAGCCTGGCTGTCTACAGTCCATAGTGTTAACACCAAGGTCAGACACAACGGAAGCAACTTAGCACAAGCAGTGGATGCTCTGGGATAAATTAGTTGCAAAATGAACTCTTAACTAACAATTTTGACTTGCAATTGGAACTGCTTGACATAAGCAAATCAAATTTAGGAGTACATTTGCCAAAAATGATGATTTGGATCTCAGAATTCTTTAGCTTATGTAATTCATTTTTGTTTGTTTGTTTGTTCTTTATGTAATTCATTTTTATAGTAATCAAATAGTAGGACCATATTAAGGCTATTCCTAGTTATGACAAGTAAACTATGTTATTGGCATAGAAAAAAAATATACTTATTAAGGAACATGCGTTAGGTTTATCCAAAAGTAGTTTTAAATCTTCAAGATACAAGTAAAAACAAGAGTTAATTATAATTCTTTTTTTACTTAGTTGATTTTTTAGATGCTATGTAAATAGACAACCTTTATCAATCCTAGTTTCAAGCAAAGATCTGTAATGCAAGTCCTAAGAATTAAGAAATAAGCCATATACATCCAGTTCATACAACTAAAATTAAAATCATTCCTTGTTAATAGAAATGTTAACAATTTTAATACTATATATCTTGATTTAAAAAAAAAAAACAAAAACCAAAAAACCTTTTTTAAAAGCTGGAAATGAAATCACCAGTGTTCCCCATGTAGAATTTTCGTGCTGTTAGGTTGCTAAGTTGTGTCTGACTCTTTGCGACTCCATGGACTGCAGTATGCCAGGCTTCCCTGTCCTTCACTATTTCCTGGAGTTTGCTCAAATTCATGTCCATTAAGTCAGTGACGCCATCCAACCATCTTATCCTCTGTCGCCCTCTTCTCCTCAGGCCCTCGATCTTTTCCAGCATCAGGGTCTTTTCCAATGAGTCAGCTCTTTGCATCAGGTGGCCAAAGTATTGGAGTTTCAGCTTCAGTCTTTCCAATGAATATTCAGGGTTGATTTCCTTTTGGATTGACTGATTTGATCTCCTTGCTGTCCAAGGGATTCTCAAGAGTCTTCTCCAGCATCATATTTCTAAAGCATCTATTCCTTAGCCCTCAGGCTTCTTAATGGTTCAACTCTCTCATCCCATACATGACTGCTGGAAAAATCATAGCTTTGACTATATGGACCTTTGTCAACAAAGTGATATCTTTGATTTTCAATATCCTATCTAGGTTTGTCATAACTTTTCTTCCAAGAAGCAAGTGTGTTTTAATTTCATGGCTGCAGTCCCTGTCTGCAGTGATTTTGGAGCCCAAGAAATCTGCTACTGTTTATGTTTTTTTTCCCATCTATTTGCCTTGAAGTGATGGAACTGGATGCCATGATCTTAGTTTTTTTGAACGATGAATTTTAAGCCAGATTTTCACTCTCTTCTTTCACCTTCATCAAGAGGCTCTTTAGTTCCTCTTCACTTTCAGCCATATCTGAGTCTGGTGATATTTCTTCCAGCAATCTTCATTCCAGCTTGTGATTCATCCAGCCTGGCATTTCACATTATGTACTCTGCACTTAAATAAGTTAAATAAAGGTGATAATATACACCCTTGGTGTACTCCTTTCGTGATTTTGAACCAGCCCGTTGTTCCATGTCCAGTTCTAACTGTTGCTTCTTGATCTGCAACAGGCTTCTCAGAAGACAGGTAAGGTGCTCTGTTATTCTCATTTGTTAAGAGTTTTCCACAGTTTGTTGTGATACACACAGCCAAAAAGCTTAGATGTAGTCAATGAAGCAGAAGTAGATGTTTTTCTGAAATCATCCTGCTTTCTCTATGATCCAACAGATGTTGGCAATTTGATCTTTGGTTCCTCTGCCTTTTCTGAATCCAGATGGTACATATGGAAACTCTTGGTTTGTGGACTGCAGAAGCCCATCTTGGAGGATTTTGAGCATGACCTTGTTAGCATGTGAAATGAACACAAATTATGGTAGTGTGAATCCCTTCTTTGGGATTGGAATGAAAACTGATCTTTTCCAGTCTTGTGGCCATTGTTGACTTTTCCAAATTTGCTGGCATATTGAGTACAACACTTTAACAGCATCATCTTTTAGGATGTATAATAGCTCAGCTGGAATTCCATGTAGAAGATTGGCCTGTAACACCAATTTTGCTTTTCAAGGAAGAATACAACAATAAAGGGAAGCCTCAGGAAATAAAACGAATGGGCCTAATATTTTTGGAGATGAAGAAGATTGCTCTTTTTGAAAGACAAATTAACGGGATGAGCCAAGGGCTTTTGCAAATGTGTCATATGCATTGAGTAAGTCAAAGGAAACCAGATATAGATATAAATATATAAACATGGCATAAGACCATCACCAATTCTGAATCAGAAAAGGATCAGATGTCCAAAGATTTGAGCATTTATCTGTGAGGTTATAAAACTGAATAAAGGTGCTACTTCACTTCTACATCCATTGCACAAGTGATCATGTACCAGAATCAGTCCTCAGTGTCAATTCTACCAACTCTGCTTATGGTCTACTATGGAGATATATAGCACCTTAAAAGATCTGTCACTTGATGATGTTCTGGCTGAAGACTCTCTAGTTTGACTCCTACTATGTAAATTAATTTGGTAGATAGAGCAGCATCACATGACTCCTTATGAGAATCAGATTGTCAATGTGTAGAAAGTAGTCTTTTTAGCAGAAATATAATGCTCAAATTTTTGTAAACCCTACCCTTTTCTGATTCAATATTGGTGATGATTTCTCATATTATATGACTGATAATAAACTGATAAGAGCAAAACAGTAAAGCACGAGGTGAAGACTCTTTTACTGAATCTGTTTAATTGCTGGTCTTAGGCTGTGTATCTAAGAGACCAGATACTATAAAACTTCTGGAAGAAAACATGGAGCACTCTTTGGCATAAATCACAGCAATATGTTTTGGATCCATCTTCTAGAATAATGAAAACAAAAGTAGAAATAAGCAACCAGAACCTAACTAAACTTAAAAATTTTACACAACAGAGAAAATCATAAACAGAATGAGAAAACAACCTACAATTGGGAGAAAATATTTGCAAATAATGCAACTGACAAGGGCTTAATTTCCAAAATATACAAATGTCCTAAGATGTAAAACCAGCTCAAGCTACAATGAAGCTACACCTCACCATGATCAGAATCAGTTCAGTTCAGGTCAGTCACTCAGTCATGTCCAACTCTTTGTCACCCCATGAACCACAGTATGCCAAGCCTCCCTGTCCATCACGAACTCCCAGAGGCCATCCAAACCTATGTTCATCGAGTCAGTGATGCCATCCAGCCATCTCATCCTCTGTCATCCTCTTCTCCTCCTGCCCCCAATCTCTCTCAGCACCAGAGTCTTTTCCAATGAGTAAACTCTTCACATCAGGTGGCCAAAGTACTGGAGTTTCAGCTTTAGCATCATTCCTTCCAAAGAAATCCCAGGGCTGATCTCCTTCAGAATGGACTGGTTGGATCTCCTTGCAGTCCAAGGGACTCTCAAGAGTCTTCT
>SJYT01062461.1:455942-494885 GCA_006410635.1 Cephalophus harveyi | reverse complement strand
ACCTGGGGAGTTCCTCTTTCAGTATCCTATCATTTTGCCTTTCGTACTGTTCATGGGGTTCTCAAGGCAAGAATACTGAAGTGGTTTGCCATTCCCTTCTCCAGTGGACCACATTCTGTCAGACCTCTCCACCATGACCCACCTGCCCTGGGTTGCCCCACAGGCATGGGTTAGTTTCATTGAGTTAGACAAGGCTGTGGTCCTAGTGTGATTGGATTGACTAGTTTTCTGTGAGTATGGTTTCAGTGTGTCTGCCCTCTGATGCCCTCTTGCAACACCTACCATCCTACTTGGGTTTCTCTTTTCTTGGGCGTGGGGTATCTCTTCACGGCTGCTCCTTACCTTGGACGAGGGGTATCTCCTCACCACCGCCCTTCCTGACGTTCAACGAGGGTGGCTCCTCTAGGCCCTCCTGTGCCCACGCAGCCAGGGCCGCCGCCCCTGGCCTCAGATGCTGGGTAGCTCCTCCTGGCCACTGTCCCTGGCCTCGGACGCAGGGTAGCTCCTCTTGGCCGTTCCTGCACCGTCACAGCCTGGCACTCTCGGCCTCTGCCTTTGACCTCGGACATGGGGTAACTCCTCTCAGCAGCCCTTAGTGTGCCGGCCACAGCCACCTGTGCTTAGTGCACCGGTAATGTTACTGAGCCATAAAAAAGAATGAAGTAATGCCATTTGCAGCAATATGGTTGAACGTAAAGATTCTCATACTAAGTGATTTAAGTCAGATAAAGAAAAGTATCATATGATATCACTTGTATGTGGAATCTAAAATAAAAATGATATGAATGAACTTATTCTCAAAATAGAAATAGAAAACAAACACAGTTATCAAAGAGCAAAGGGGGGAGGTGAGGAATGAAGTGGGAATTTTCAATTATTAATAACATATATACACTACTATACATAAAATAAACAAGGACCACTTGCAGCAATATGGTTGAACGTAAAGATTCTCATACTAAGTGATTTAAGTCAGATAAAGAAAAGTATCATATGATATCACTTGTATGTGGAATCTAAAATAAAAATGATATGAATGAACTTATTCTCAAAATAGAAATAGAAAACAAACACAGTTATCAAAGAGCAAAGGGGGGAGGTGAGGAATGAAGTGGGAATTTTCAATTATTAATAACATATATACACTACTATACATAAAATAAACAAGGACCACTGTATAGAACAGGGAACTATTTTTGCTATACTAATCTATAATGGAAAAGAATTTTTAAAAAACATTCATATATATATCTATATATATGAATAACTTTGCTATACATGTGAAATTTTTAAACCAGATATACTTCAAGGAAAAAAAAAGAAAAACACTTAAGTAAATACCTGAGCACAGGATTACTCGAACTTCTGGTAGGTTTTTTGTTTAACTTTATAAGAAATCCCTAAACTGTTTTCCAAAATGACTATACCATTTTGCATTTCCATCAGTAATGTTTCAGAGTTGTTCTGCAGCCTCATTAGCACTTGGTATTGCCAGTTTTTAAGCATTTTAATATTTGAATTGATGCATAGTGGTATATCATTTTGATTTTAATTTATATTTCTCTAACAACTTTCTTTTCACGTGCTTATTTGGTATTTGTGTGTCTTTTTTTGGTTAAGTATCTGTTCAAATATTTTGTCTTTTAAAAAATGGGCTATTTTTCCCTGTTATTAAATTTTCAGGGCTCTTTATATATTCTGGGTACAAGCAAGAAGAGACTGTTCCAGTCTGACATCTCAGAAGTAAAGAAGGGTGGATAAGGAAGGTTGATCTTTGTGCATCTATCAACTTTGATTCATTTATTCATTCAGTAAACATCCACTGAGCATCCACTCTTCTACTCTGTACAGGCACAGTTCTGAAGGATGGAATGACAAGGTGAGCAAATAGTCAGCCTTTATGGAACTTCTCACCCCATGTAGTTGTTATAGAAAGGGTTTCTAACATTGCACCAGAAAACAGTCTGATAGTAAAGGAGATATGCAGAAACTGGTCCTCTTGCTCCTTGTCAAATATTTTCTCAGGAAACAAGGTAACCTCTCTGCTTGTTTGTGATCCCTTTTATTACCATGACTCCATCTTGACCTTTTCATTTTTTAAAGGAATATATAGGACATTTGGTTTTACTTTCTGTGAGTGCAAATTTTCAATTTGAAAATTATTTTTAAAATGGAGACAAAGGAAAAAGCACCTTTTAGTTTGAGATTCACCTTCTTAGGATAGTGGGTTCTATCATCCAGTTTGTCTTTCTGAATGATCTTACTACACTGAGATACTGAGATTGAACTTTAACATAGTCAAGGTTCAATTCTCAGTCCAGGGACTGCAGCCCCTCTCCCCAGAAAATGGGTCTTTCCTTAAACTATGATTTTAATAACTAAGAAGCTTGCAGAGATCTGAAAGAGGTATTCTATGGGAAAGCAGTTTGCATAGGTCTAAACCAAGCCTATTCCATTACTAATTCAAAAAATTAATAAAACATAGAAACAATTTTACCCTTGCTTTAATTTGAATTTAAAAATATGAGATGTGGTTGATTAATTAATTTTCTGTCTCTAGCCTCACCATTGCCTAAAGGGAAGGAAAAGAAGAGAATGATCAAGCTAAACCTATTCACTGAAGATGAACTCACAGCGTTTCCTCTACAGTTTGAGATATCCAAATGACCTGTTTGGTTCTTACAGATTTTCATCTTGCTTCAGAAAAAAAAAATCAATGTATCACCAGTAAGTTCCTGCTAAAATGCAAACATAGTAATGCAAAAAAAAAAAAAAAAACACTGAGTTTTAAATGTTGATTTCAGTAGTGGAAGGGAGATAAATAATTTCATGTTTTATCTACAAGAGGAGCTAAATTTTAGCAAGTATCTATATCTCCATGGTAAAGTGGAGCACAATGTGCTATTCCAATGCCACACAGAGAAGCAAATGTATTATCGATGCCCAGTTTAAATCACCCTTTCACTAGATTAACAAAATATTTGACAACTGAATATATTGAGAAGACTCCAGGTCACCTCCTCCAACATCTCCCTGTAGTACCTTTAAAGGCTACATATTCACATTTGAGGTAAGGAGAAGCGGTGCCTTGAACGAACCTGATGTGACGTGTGATTGTTTTCCACATGTTTCAGCAGGGAGTAATTGTGTTGCCAGTAAGAAATAATGGCGCTTACAAACAATTGTGAGGACAAAATCTTTGCAGCTGGCTGAGATATCCAGAAAAATTGTTCATTAGTGAACTTAGTTTGCATCGGGCATCCCCTTGCTTAGCCAGGAAGCAAGTTAACCATAGCTGAGCGCACTGTTTGAGGAGTCAAAGATTTCTGTGAAAATAGTCGCTGTTGGGCGCATATACTTTTTTTGTGTATGGTTGCATTTGGTGTCTGTGTTTGTGTATACATATGTTGAGAGGGAGGGAGAGAGAAAAGAAGAAGAAAAAGACAGAGGAAGAAAAAAGGAAGAAATATTATACAAAAGGTCAGCTCTTCAAGCATTTGAGTGGGATATCACAGCCATATAGAATTGCACAGCAGCATAAAAAGTCCAGCATGGTGTCCTGGCACTTACTCCGTCAGCACAGAACCTCTGCCTTAGACCACCTCTTTCTTCTCATTCAGGGCCGACTGAGCTACTTTCTTACCTTGTTCTCTCCTTTCTCACTGCACATGCCCATGGGAATCATGTCTCACTCTCTCTCTCTCTCTTTTTTTTTTTTGCTGTAAAATAAGAGAGATTTATTCAACAACAGCATGTGAATGTGTGTGTTCTGTTACAATTATAGAATGATATACTGACTTGTTGGATACCCTAGGTTGGCTATCTGGGCATTCTAGTTATTCTATATTTGTCAATGCAAAACAAAAACTCATTCATGTGAATATTTCTGAACTGATGAATCATATCCGGAATGTGATGTTGAGATGGAGAATGAGAGTTTTGTTCACTAATGTTTGTATTTCAGCGTCTGCAAAGAAGGGAGCTCTCCACATGCTTTCTTGAAGTTTTCTTCCATAGACTCTCACATTAAATGCTGTCATTTAACACTTCTGCTTCTTTTGAGAAATTGATGTAATTCATCCACCATTGCCAGTAAGTAGAGAAGATGTGGTTTGTGTGATGCAAACTGAATTTCAAATGGCTTCAGTTGTTGGGAATGTATGAGATTGGTGCTATTTGAGAAACCCCACTGATGACAGGGATACTGAGGTCAGCACAGGGGACGGTTCAGCCATCAATAGGATGCCCCTGTTGGTTGGTAAAACTAGAGTGAGTAAGTGATATGGGAACCATGAAGAAGCTAGTTTCCTGGTCAGTTAGGCAGGAGGAAGGTTGGGTCTCTTTCTAATATAGGCTGAATTTCCCTTACTATGTTTTTTTAAAATCTTTCATTTTATATTGGAGTATACTTGATTTAACAATGTTGTGTTAATTTCAGGTGTAGAACAAAGCATTTCAGTTATATAGTTATACATCAGTTATATAGTTACACACGTATCATGCCTTCTTATATAGACATACAAATAGTTATACATATGTTATATTATATAGTTATACATCATATGTTATATAGTTATAAATCAGTTATATAGTTATATATGTGTCATGTCTTCTTAAATGCAGCTTCCTGTACAAGCTATCAGTGATTGTAAAGTGCTGATTGAAGATTGATTTCCTAGTTCCACTGGTGTAATTGAGGACTGGACATATTCTAAGCATATGAGTTTTTTTTCTTAGAGAATATAACCCATAAAAAAGAGTAAAACAATGCTAGCCTGAAGGCCACCTACTACTTTGCCTAGACTTAGATTCATACCCCAAAGAAGAGTAAGTTTTCAGGAGGCCCAGTAAGGCTGGAGGAGGTGAACATTATCCTAGGCACTGTATGGCTCTGGGAGCTATATCCAGCTTCTCCAGGAAGAGGAAGTGTAACATTCTTCCAGCAGGTACCAGCAAGTGTGAGAGCAAAAACAAAGACGGAAGTGTGTGTCCTGTTACCCCATCTGCCAATAGGCTCTTTCCTCTCTAGGCCTACCTGAGCAAAGCCCACATTGTGTAAGAGCTGCTAAGTATAAGGGCAGTCTTCCAATTATTCATTATGGCATTTCAAAAAGTCAGCTCATATTTATTTCTGAGATTGAATTATTTCTGCATTGTAAAGAAACTGCATGATTGTCCTTTAAGTTTAACATAAAAAAAAAAAAAAAATTTAGGTCACAGTCTTGTAAAAAAAAAAAAAAAAATGAAGACTCTTAGCCACATAGTTCTTGCTTGAAGGGCTCCTGAAAGAGATTGTCTTGGGAACCCTAAATACTACGGTCATTCATTTTGTGGACTTCTCTTCTGGGTGGGATTGAAGATTCTGAGAGTGGAAGAAAAGAGGGTGCAGAGCCCTCAACATAGGCTGGTTACCAGTTAAATTTGTAAAAGAAAATTGAGACCATAGTGCTGCCAAGATTAACTTTCAAACAGCATATCTCCTGTATCCTATTGTGAAAAAGGGTGTCTCTCTTGCTACTCTGATTTGTTTTAGCATAGGTAAATGTCAGGGATTGGATAGGAAGGGAGATGAAATCTACCCTGGTATACATACATTGTCTCATCTAATCCTAAAACAGCGATATGAGAAAGTTATTATTACTGTTATCCTCATTTTACAAATTAAAACTTGGAAAGTTTAAGGGATTTACATTAGGTCACATTCTTAAAATTGGCAGAACTATTATTAGAATCTGAAACTGGGTTCTGCCCCTCCAAGCCTTGTGCTCTTAATCACCAAAATGCATATGGTGCTTTTAGAATTCAGAAAGGTGATGTTTTTTTTTTTTTTGTCATTTTTCCCCTTTCATTTGATAAACAACCTTTTCTTAGTGTATAATACGTGCCAACTGGTATAATGATTTGGGGGATAAAATGGCTGCTACCTTCATGCAGCTCACAGAATTTCAGGGCATAAGAAACTTCTCTGGAGTTCCAGAAATCCAACAGAAAAGGCTTCAAAAAGAAACTCATTGCTGCACTCATGTCGGATGGAAGACAAAGTCCTTGAACATTTCAGAAGACCCCAGTTTCCTGCTCACTTAATCAATCTGTCCCAGATTAGTCTAACATTCTCACACTAAAACATGAGTTTTGTATAAGTTCTCTTTCCCCCCTAGACTTAAAGCTTACACACTGTTAAAAGCTGGTGTCTGCATCAGAGTCAGAACACGGGCTCTTTGGGGAATTCAGAGCTGTGCAGGTGGAGACTCTCGCTGCTGCTTCTGAGCCCTGTCACCTGGCATCTGAGTCCCATAAGCAACAAGTCTAGGAAAGATAAATTGAAGCGGGATGTTTCTGTTCTCCAGGTCCAGGTGTGGAACAGCTGGCAAAGGCCAGGGGACCCAAAAGCTGTAAGCAATAAGTTCTTTGCAAACTCTGGCCATTTCACTCGCTACAGATTTCTCATGTTAATAATCACTGCCCTGAGCAAAATAGAAGCTCAGGTGTATTATGTCACTTCGCTTTCCAGCATATTCACATAGTCACCTGGTTTGGATTCACAGTTGGGCCTTGGAAAGATGACAGGCAGAAGGCTGTGATTTAGATAGGGAGTGGGTAATTAAGGCAAAAATGCCTAGAAGGGCAGCCTCAGTTAAAGTTGTTTCACAATATTTATTAGAAGCTTCCTGTGTCCAAAAAAGTCAGTTTGAGAATATCTTGAAAATGTATACACACACACACGCACACACATACACTACACAGCTAAATGTCTGAGGGTAACATTGCTCATTTAGGCTACTGGCATTAACTCAGGATATTATGAGGGCTTAAGTTATGGCATTGAGTTGCATGCTTCTTTATGAAATTTTACAGGCAAAAAGAAAGGAAAAATTGCAATTTATGCAGTAAAATAACTTAGTAATTTAACTGTACTAAAAATTAAGCTGGACTTAATGTGCAATAAACCAAACATATACATACTAATTTGCTTCAAGTGTCTCCTCTATGAAAAACTTTAAAGCTACATTTTGAGCTTTATAGTCTTATGCATCTCTACATATTAATAATAAATACAAGGATATATATATATATATAATCGATCAAGTTAGATTTTTGCCTATTTTCTTGCTTTATGACACAAGAGCCTATGTGCTTGAAAGTAAAAGTGAAAGTGAAGTCACTCAGTCATGTCCAGCTCTTTGCGAACCCATGGACTGTAGCCTACCAGGCTCCTCCATCCATTGGATTTTCCAGGCAAGAATATTGGAGTGGGTTGCCATTTCCTTCTCCAGGAGATCTTCCCAACTCAGATTGAACCCGAGTCTCCTGTGTTGTAGGTAGACGTGCTTAATACACTTCAAAAACATACTCTTTGTTCATTGCGACTTTAAAAATGTTTATTTTATAGTGGAGCATAGTTGATTAACAATGTTGTATTAGTTTCAGGTATACACAAAAGTGATTCAGCTATACATATACATGTATCTATTTTTTTCAGATTATTCTCCCACATACAATAGAATGTTATTTGGCATAAAAAGGAAGACCTGACATTTGTAACAACATGGGTGAACTTGGAGGGCATTAGGGCATTATGCCAAGTGAAATAAACCAGACAAATACTATATGATATCACATATATGTAATATTAAAAAAAGAAAAATAAAGCTAATTTATAGAAATAGAGAACATAATGGTGGTTTCCAGGGACTGGGAGGAAGGCAAAATGGGGAGATACAGGTCAAAGGCTATAAAATATCATTTATAAGATGAATAAGTTCTGAGTATCTAATGGTAACTATAATTAATAAAGCTTGGAAGTTTCTGAAAGTAGATCTTAAGTGTTCTCAGCACACACATATACACAAAGTTAATGATGTGAAGTGATGTGTTATTTATTTTGACCTTGTAATCATTCCAAAAATATATATTAATACATCATTCTGTTGTATACTTTAAAATATATATTAATACAATTATATTTTCCAATTATTTCTCAATAAATTGGAAAAATATTCTATAGTCATCTCCTCTGTTTTGTGTTAACTCGTGATCAGCTGACATGTGGCCAGAGGACTGAGCGACAAATGGAATTAAGCAGGTTTTCTAGGCGTCTGTCATGTGATTTTCTATTTTCTACATTCAGGAGAGAAGCAAAACTCACGGACACAACAGTTTCTTGCAAGTTAATTATAAATGACACCACGTTTTAGTGAGTTGGTATGCTCTGAATATATAGCTCATTGACCAAAAAAGAAAAAAAGTTTAGAGGAAATCACGGTTCATCTATGGTCATGCAACTATGATCACTATACTTAAAATTTTTAAGCCTATGCCTAGAATATAATAATAATACTAACAATAACCTCTTATGGAGCCAAGACTACTACCTAAGCACTGTACTAACATTTTATTTAATCTTCATTGCAACTCTAGTTTCATTTAACCCATGGGGAACTTGAGTCTCAGAAGACTTAAAAAACGTGCCTTGAATTCAAATATTAGTCTATAGCATGACCAAGACTTGAACTCAGCTGACATGATTCCAACCTCTTAGTTTCTATGTCATTCTGCTTTCAAGAATGTCAAGGAAGAGTAAAGCCTCCAGATAATTAGGAACACATGTGAATATGGTAGCATCTTTTCTCCACCGCTGCTATCTCTGCCAGTTGAAATCTTGCTCCTTATTTGTCTTCCATGGCTTGGGAAGTTTGGAAATCCCCTGGATGTGTGTTCAAACACAGTTTTAGTAGAGATCCAAGTTGGCACAGGAGTAGGTGGATGTTGAGTACATCTCTCTGCATGGATACATCAGGAATACATCTGATTGGGTCTTCAGTGAAGATCCTGCAGAACACCAGCTGAGAGCAAGCAGGAGTATCTCTCTATCAGAAAAAAAAAATAGAACCATGCAAAACTCACTAGGACAAAGGAAGGAGGGGTTAAAAAAAAAAAAAGGATAGTGAGAAGGACTGGATCTATACCTGGGGCATGGGGAAACTGAAGCAGGGGTCAGATCCTCATATCAGGGCAACAGTTTGGAACAGAGGTGAAGCATTTGAGGCTGTTGGATAGTGAAGTAGCTGANAAAAAAAAAAAAAAAAAATAGAACCATGCAAAACTCACTAGGACAAAGGAAGGAGGGGTTAAAAAAAAAAAAGGATAGTGAGAAGGACTGGATCTATACCTGGGGCATGGGGAAACTGAAGCAGGGGTCAGATCCCCATATCAGGGCAACAGTTTGGAACAGAGGTGAAGCATTTGAGGCTGTTGGATAGTGAAGTAGCTGATCTGTGACAGTCCAGATGGAACGAGAATCACACAGACAATCCTTCCACAGCCATATGTACCTGGACAGGGACTCAGGTCCTTTAGAAAGTGCAGCAGCTGGGGGCTGGAGCATAGAGATTGGAGGGCAGTCCTGGGGGAAAGTCCCCTATTGACTGCAGAGGGACAGCCTGAGGGGACCCAAGGGAGGCGATCACAGTGGGAAATGCTCGTGAAGGAAAGCCAGGCAAACACTGAGACAGGGAGATACTGCTGAGTCACACACAGGGGTGGCGCCATCTCTAGCCTCTGTCTTCCCACACATCAGCACTGAAGAGCTGAAAGACCCCAGAGAGGGTGGCTCTTTAAGTGCCCGATGCACGGAGCAACAGAAAAGGACCTCCTCCAGGGTAGCCTTTTAAGTGCCTGATGCACCAAGAAACAGAAAAGGACACCAAGGGGGGGTCCTGTAAGTGTTTGAACAGGCCAAGCAACAGAGAAGGAGTGGCCAAAGAGACCCTCTGATTGCCAGCTGCCAGAGGCTAGAAAAAGGCTCTAACAGGACCTTAGCTCCTGCAGCTGAGGCAGCTGGTGCCCCTGCACACTTGGCACCACCAGGGTTCCCAGGATCCAGGCAGCTGTGCCGCCTCCATGCTCAATCCTCACTGGGTAGAGCTGTCAGAAGCTGGACAAAACCCTAATAGTGCCATACCTCTGGTGACGGTTGCTGCTGGCACCCCTGAATGTCTGGCATTGCCAGGGTCCCCATGATCCAAGCTCCTGTGCCACCCCCTTGCAAAATCCCCACTGGTACTGAAGAGCCAGAGGCTAAGAAAAAAACCCTCATGAACAGCATAATCCCTGCTGTTCTAATGCCAGCTCCCCTGAGTACCTGGTACTTTCAGGGTCCCTGCAGTCCAAGCAACTGCACCACCGCCATACCTGGTCTTCCCTGGAGCAGACCCAAGTCCTCCAGGGCTGACTCAGGAGCAAACCCTTCTGGATGACTCACACACCAAGGTGGAGATAAAACCTCACAGAAAAAATAAAGAATAAACAGAGATGAATCACACAGTTACTGAAATTTAAAATACCCTAGAAGGAACCAATAGGAGATTAATGGAAGCAGAAGAATGCATAAGTGAGCTGGAAGATAGAATGGTGGCAATAATTGCTGAAGAGCAGAAAAAGGGGGGAAAATGATAATTGAGGATAGCTTGGAGACTTTTGGGACAATATTATATGCACCAACATTTGAGTTATTGGGATCCCAGGGGGGAAAGAGAAAAATAAAGGGACTGAGGAAATTTCTGAAGAGATTATAGTTGAAAGTGTCCCCAGCATGGGAAAGGAAATAATCAAGTCCAAGATGTGTAGATAGGATAAACCCAAGAAGAAACACATCGAGACACGCACTAATCAAGCTAACAGAGATTAAACACAAAGAAACAATATAAAAAATAGCAAGGTAAGAGCAACAAATAGCATACAATGGAAAACCCATACAATTAATAGCTGATCTTTCAGTGGAAACTCTGCAGGTCAGAAGGGAATGGCAGGATATATTTAAAGTACTAAAAGAAAAAGTCCACAATCAAAATTACTCCACCTAGCAAGGATTTCATTCAAAATTGATGGAAAAATCAAAAGCTTTACAGACAAGAAAAATTAAGAGAATTCAGCACCACGAAACAACCTTTACAACAAATATTAAAGGGACTTATAATGGCAATAAACTTAAGAGAAAGGGAAGACCTACAAAAACAAACCCAAAACAATTAAGAAAATGAAAATATGAACAAATATATCAATAATTACTTTAAATGTAAATGAATTAAATGCTCATCAAAAGACACAGACTGGCTGAATGGATACAAAACCAAGACCCACACATATGCTGTCTACAAGAGACCCACTTCAGATCTAGAGACATATACAGACTAGAAACAAAAGGATGGGAGAATATATTCCATGCAAATGGAAATCAAAAGATAGTGTGGCAATTCTCATTTAAGAAAAAATAGACTTTAAAATAAAGAATACTACAATAAATAAAGAAGAACACTTCATAATGATTAAGGGATCAATCCAAGGAGAAGACAGAACAACTGCAAATATCTATGCACCCAACACAGGAGCATTTCAATACATAAGGCAAATACTAACAGACGTAAAAGATGTGATAGACAGCAACACGATGATAGTAGAGGTCTTTAACACCCCACTTGCACCAAAGCAAAGATCATCAAAGCAGAAAACAAATAAGGAAACACAAACCTTCACTGAAACATTAAACCAAATGGAACTAATTGATATCTTCAGTACTTTCCATCCAAATGCAGCAGAATATACTTCTGTCTCGAGTGCACATGGAACATTCTCCAAGATAGACCACATCTTGGGCCTCACATCAAGCCTCAGTAAATTTAAGAAAATTGAAACCATTTTTAACATCTTCTCTGACCATAAAGCTATGAAACTAGATAACAATTACAGAAAAAAAAAAAAAAACCTCCAAAAACACAAACACAGGGAGATTAAACAATATATTTCTAAATAATGAAGAGGTTACTGAAGCAATAAGAAGGGAAATCAGAGGATTCCTAGAAACAAATGACAATGAAAACATGGCAAGCCAAAGCCTATGGGATGCAGCAAAAGCAGTTCTAAGAGGGAAGTTGATAGCGATACAATCCTACCTCAAGAGACAAGAAAAGCATTGAAGAGACATCCTAACTTTACACCTAAAGAAGATGGAAAAATTAGAACAAAAAACCCCAAAGTCAGTAAAAAGAAAGAAATCATGAAAGATTGCAGATTCTTCAATATATGCAAATCAATCAATGTGATACACCATATTAACAAATTGAAAGGTAAAAACCATATGATAATTTCAATAGAGTAGACAAAGTTTTTGACAAAATTCAACACCCATTTATGGTAAAAGCTCTACAAAAAATGGGCATAGAAGTGAGAGTCAGTTCTTAGGTAGGTTGATAAGAAGTCTGGAGTCCCGGAGGAGGAGAAAGGGGTCTGGGGTTCCTGAGGAGGAAATATGGATCTGGGGTTCTCAGGGAGGAGAAAAGGGCAAACTTTTTTATACACTCCTTAGTCTTAGTCACATAAAACTTTTTTTGTTGTTGTTAAGTCCAGAGCTGATGATTACACAACAAAACAACTCAGCTTAAACTCTGTACTAAGAGGAGAAGGCAATGGCACCTCACTCCAGTACTCTTGCCTGGAAAATCCCATGGATGGAGGAGCCTTGTAGGCTGCAGTCCGTAGGGTCGCTAAGAGTAGGGCATGACTCAGCAACTTCACTTTCACACATTGAAGAAGGAAATGGCAATCCACTCCAGTGTTCTTGCCTGGAGAATCCCAGGGACGGGGGAGCCTGGTGTGCTGCCGTCTATGGGGTCGCACAGAGTCAGACAAGACTGAAGTGACTTAGCAGCAGTGTTCTTGCCTGGAGAATCCCAGGGACTGGGGAGCCTGGTGGGAGGCCATCTATGGGCTGCGCAGAGTCAGACATGACTGAAGCAACTTAGCAGTAGCAAGGATTATATAGCAACAATGTATCCCGTTTGAGGATACACTGTTTCTCCATTGCAGGACCCTTCTGACTAATCCTATTATGTTAAAATGTATATTATGGGAATGGGTCTTCCTATTGTTAGTTCTAATCCTGTTATTTTAAGATGTAAACGGTGGCAGTGTGTCTGGCAAGACCTTTACAACCTTGAAACATACTTTTGATTTACTGTAATAACCAATTGAAAAAGTATATAGCTCCCTGTATATGCTCTCTGTCACCTTCTGATGTCTATGTCAGAAGATTTCTCTGTCCTTTCTCACTGTAATAAAACTCTGCTACACAAAAGCTCTTGAGTGATCAAGCCTGGTTCCTGATCTCAAAGCTAAATCTTCTTCTTTGGAGATCACAAATCCAACATTGATCAACATAAGATATCAGAAGGGAACTACCTCAACATAATGAAGACCATACACAACAAACCCACAGCAAACATTCTCAATGGCGAAAAACTGAAAGCATTTCCTCTAAGATCAGGAACAGCATAAGAGTGCTAGCTCTCGCCAATATTATTCAGGATCGTTGTGGAAATTCTAGCCATGGGCAATCAGAGAAGAGAAAGAAATAAAAGGAATTCAGACTGGAAAAGGAGAAGTAAACTCTCACTATTTGAAGATGACATGAAACTGTACGTAGGAAACCCTGAAGATGCTATCAGAAAATTTCTAGAACTTATCAATGAATTTAGTAAAACTGCTGGGTACAAAATCAAAATACAGAAATCACTTGCATTTCTATACACTAACAATGAAAAATCAGAAAGAAAAGTTAAGGAATCAACCTCATTGCAACTAAAAGAATAAAATATCTGGAAATAAACCTACCTAAAGGAAAAAATATATATATACAGAAAATTATAAGACACATATGAAAAAATAAGACAATGTAGACAAATGGATGCTCCTGGGTAGGAAGAAGAATAGTGAAAATGACTATACTGTCAAAAGCAATCTACAGATTCGATGCAATCCTTATTAAATTACTAATGGCATTTTTCACAGAACTAAAACAAAAAAAATCTCACAATATGTATGGAAATTAAAAGACCCCAAGGAGTTAGAGCAATCAGCCTACCTTATTTCAGACTACACTGCAAAGCTGCAGTCATCATGACAGTATAGTACTGGCACAGAAACTGACATATAGACCAGTGGAACAAGACAGAAAGCCCACAGTTAAACCCATGCACATACGGGCACTTCATCTTTGACAAAGGAGGCAAGAATATAAATGGGACAAAGATACTTTCTTCAATCAGTGGTGCTGGTAGAACTGGACAACTATGTCCAAAAAACGAAATTAGAATGCTTTCTAACACTATACACAAAAATAAACTCAAAATGGACTAAAGACCTAATGTAAGACCAGAAATGATAAACTCTTAGAAGAAAGCATAGACAGAACACTGTATGACGTAAGCCACAGCAAGATCCTCTATGGTCTACATCCTGAAGTAACAGAGATAAAAACAAAAATAAATAAGTAGAACCTGATCAAACTTAGGGAGGCCTGGCGTGCTGTGATTCATGGGGTCGCAAAGAGTCAGACACGACTGAGCAACTGAACTGAACTGAACTGAACTGAATCAAACTTAAAACTTTTGCAGAGCAAAAGAAACTATAAACAAGGTAAAAAGACAACCTTCAAAATGGGAGAAAAATAATAGAAAATGAAAAAACTGACAAACATTAATTTACAAAATGTATAAGCAGATCACACAACTCAATGCCAGAAAAACAAACAATCCAATTTAAAAAAAAGGGGAGGGGGGGCCAAGACCTAAACAGACATTTCTCCAAAGAAGACATACAGGTGGCCAATAAACACATGAAGAGATGCTCAAATCACTCATTATTAGAGAAATGCAAATCAAAACTACAATGAGATATCATCTCACACCAGACAGAAAGGCCATTAAAAAAAAAATCCACAAACAAGAAGTGCTGGAGAGCATGTGGAGAAAAGGGAGCCCTCTTACACTGCTGCTGGGAAGGTAAATTGATACAGCCACTATGGAAGACAATATGGACAGTCCTTCAAAAAGTAAGATGAAACCATCATATGATCCAGCAAACCACTTGTAGGCATATAAGTGAATACTGAGGAAACCCAAACTGAAAAAGACACATGTACCCTGATGTTCACGGCAGCTCTAGATACAATAGCTAGGATGTGGAAGCAACTTAGATGTCCATCAACAAATGAATGGATAAAGAAGCTATGGTACATATACACAATGGATTTCTGCTCAGCCGTAAAGAGGCTGATTTAGTGCTGATGAGGTGGATAAACCTAGAGCCTCCTATACAGAGTGAAGCAAGTCAGAAAGAGGATAACAAATATCATATATTAACACCTATATATAAAAAGCAGAAGGATGGTACTGCTGAATGTGTTCACAGAGCAGCATGGAGATGCAGACACAGAGAACAGACTTACGGATAAGGGTCGGGGAAAAGAGGGAGGGGGTGAGATAAATGGAGAGAGTAGCATGGATGTATATATGCTAATATATGTAAGTAGAGAGCCAATGGGAATTAGCTGTATGACTCAGGGAACTTAAACTGGGGCTCTGTAATAACCTAGAGGGTGGGAATGGGTAGCAAGTGGGAAGGAGATTCAAGAGGGCAGGGACATAAGTACACCTATGGTTAACTTATTCTGATGTATGACAGAAATCAAACCAATATTGTAAAGCAATCATTAATCAATTAAATATATATATGTATTAAAAACTTATAGCATGTAGCAAAAGCAGTTCTAAGAGGGAAAATTTTAGCAATACAATCCTATCTCAAGAAACAAGAAAAACATTGAATAGACAATCTCACTTTATACCTAAAACAAATGGGAAAAGAAGAGAAAAACCCTAAAGTTAGTAGAAGGAATGAAATCATACAGATCAGAGCAGAAACAAATGAAAAAGAAATGAAGGAAACAATAATAAAGGTTAATAAAACTAAAAGCCGGGTCTTTGAGAAGATAAAGAAAATTGATAAACCATTAGCCAGACTCATCAAGAAATAAAGGGAGAATAATCAGTCAACAAAGTTAGAAATTTAAAAGGAGAGTTTACAATAGACAATGCAGAAATTCAAAGGGTCATAAGAGATGATTATAAGCAACTATATGCCGATAAAATGGACAACATGGAAGAAATGGATAGATTCTTAGAGCAGTTTGACCTCCCAAGACTGAACCAGAAAGAAATAAGAATTATGAACAAGTCAGTTATAAGCACTGAAATTGAAACTATGATCAAAACTCTCACCAAAACCAAAAGCCCAGGGCCAGATGGCTTCACAGTAATTCTACCAAACATTTTGAGAACCAATCCCTATCCTTCTAAAACTCTTCCAAAAATTTGCAGAGGAAGGAACATTTCCAATCTCATTCTATGAGCATACAGTCACCCTGATACCAGAACCAGACAAAGACAACACACACAAAAAGAAAATTATAGGCCAATATCACTAAAAAAAAGAGATACAAAAATTCTCAACAAAATTCTAGCCAACAGAATTCAGTAAGACATTAAAAACATCTTGCACCATGATCAACTCAGGTTTATCCCAGAGTTGCAAGGATTCTTCAGTATACACAAATCAATCACTGTGATATACCTTATTAATATATTGAAAGATAAAAACCATATGATAATCTCAATAGATGCAGAAAAAGCTTTGGACAAAATTCAACATCCACTTATGATAAAAAAAACTCTTCAAAAAATGGGCTTAGGAGGAAACTACCTCAACATAATAAAGCCCATATACAGCAAACCATACAGCAAACATTTTTCTAGTGGTATAAAATAGAAAGCTTCCCCTCCAAGATCAGGAACAAGACAAGGGTGACCACTCTCACATAGTTTTGGAAGTGCTAGCTGCAGCAATCAGAGAAAAAAAAGAAATAAAAGGAATCGTATTGGAAAGAAAGAAGTAAAATTCTCACTATTTGCTGATGACATGAAACTATGTATAGAAAACCCTAAAGATATCATTAGAAAATGACTTAGGTGAAGTCACTCAGTCGTGTCCGACTCTTTGCGACCCCGTGGACTGTAACCTACTAGGCTTCTCCGCCCATGGGATTCTCCAGGCAAGAACACTGGAGTGGATTGCCATTTCCTTCTCCAGGGGATCTTCCCGACCCAGGGATCGAACCCAGGTCTCCCGCATCAGAGGCAGACGCTTTAACCTCTGAGCCACCTTTAGTAAAGTACAGAATATAAAATCAATACACAGAAATCACTTGCATTTCTATATACTAACAATGAAATATCAGAAAGAGAAATTAAGGAATCAATCCCATTTACCACTGCAACATAGGAATAAAATATCAAGGAATAAATTTATCTAAGGAGACAAATGAGCTGTATACAAAAAAACTGTAAGACACTGATGAAAGAACTCAAAGACAGCATAAACAGAGAGAGAAATATTCCATGCTCCTGGGCTGGAAGAATCAATACTGTGAAATGACTATATTACCAAATGTAATGTACAGATTCAATGCAATCCCTATCAGATTACCAATGGCATTTTTCACAGAACTAGCTCAAAAAAATCTCACAATTCAAGTGAAAACTCTAAAGACACCAAATAGCCAAAGCAATCTTAAGAAAGAAGAATGGAGTTTTAGGAATCAACCTTCCTGACTTCAGACTATGCTATAAAGCTATAGCCATCCTTCAATTATAAATAAATAAGTTTAAAAAAATCATAATGTGTAAAGAGTAAATATAATATGTTTTCAATAAAAAAAGACACTACTCTGTCTTCCAGATTGTGCAATCCAGAATGTATTGCTTAGCCTGTCTGAATAATCCTTATAGAATTATTGTGAAGAATGAATACATTGATTTATGTAGAGTGTACTTTCCATGTGGGCACAGAGTAGGTAGGTGTTTATTAAATGTAGTTCCTGCTTGCTATTTATACCAACAAGACAGTTTCTCAGAACTAGAGGAAATCTTTTGTTTCTCCATATGTTCATGGACCATTGTTTTATCCTCCTTAAAAGGATATCATGGTTATTTGGTGGCATTCAATTTTCCCAACTAATTTGTAAAATGTCTGATGTCAGGATTGACCTCTTGTAAC
Source organism: Cephalophus harveyi (assembly GCA_006410635.1). Taxonomy (NCBI): domain Eukaryota; kingdom Metazoa; phylum Chordata; class Mammalia; order Artiodactyla; family Bovidae; genus Cephalophus; species Cephalophus harveyi. The sequence goes on along the minus strand of SJYT01062461.1, from coordinate 476,939 downwards.
TAACCATCTTTGCTTATGTTCTCCAGAATGGGAATGATGCATAATTTTTTTCATTAAAATTTTGGCACAGAAATTTAGTCAGAGCAGGAAGAAATGATATGAATAATTCCTTAAATATATTAAAAGTCCAGTTAGTCAAGATTTGCAGGTCCCAATGAAAACTAGAAGCTGAATAAAAAAGAGCTGTAAACTGATGAAATACATTTTAGGTTAGAAATGTTCCATATCTATTCTTGACTAATCAGAGGTATTGTGGATGACTTGAGATAATATTTTGAAATAGCACCATGTGAAACTGCATTCACCTGCTGAAATGAATGAACTAATTAGGTCATTGGGTCATCATGAATACCTGTATACACTGCAAAATTATCCAACTGGCTGTGCAATTGGCATTAATACTGAACTATATTGTGACTTGAAGCATTGGAAAGGCCACCAGCTTACAATGTCCTAATGTGATAATGCACTAAAAATGAAGACACAAGAATACATTTTCAGGGATAATTCTGAAGGAGATCAGCCCTGGGATTTCTTTGGAGGGAATGATGCTAAAGCTGAAACTCCAGTACTTTGGCCACCTCATGCGAAGAGTTGACTCATTGGAAAAGACTCTGATGCTGGGAGGGATTGGGGGCAGGAGGAGAAGGGGACGACTGAGGATGAGATGGCTGGATGGCATCACGGACTCGATGGACGTGAGTCTGAGTGAACTCCGGGAGATGGTGATGAACAGGGAGGCCTGGGGTGCTGTGATTCATGGCGTCGCGGGGTCGCAAAGAGTCGGACACGACTGAGCGACTGAACTGAACTGAACTGAATAACTCTACCCGAGGGAATCAGGAAATGCTGCTCAAAGAATTGAGATCGATCCTAGGTTCTGAAGGTAAAGGAGGTGGTGAGAAGGAATCTGGAGGTGGGTGAGGAGGATGTTCACCAGATTAGTTAGGCTTGAAGGAGGGCTGTTTGGGGCATATGAACTGTTCAGGTAATAAGAGCCTGGCTGTATCACAAACTTGAGGAATAGTAACAATAGGAGATAAAATTAGGTTTAGTTTGGAAAGTCTTTAAAGGGTCTTGGTGCCAGGCTAAGAAGGTTTTTCAGCTTTATTACATTAAAAAAAGGTTGATTTGGAGGGGGGGCGTGAGAGAGAAGGAATATCATAAGCAGATATTTTATTTTAAAACAATACTGTCTGAAGTGTGGAGGCTAAACTGGAGTTAAATAAGACCAGGTTAAGGGGCTTCCCTGGTGGCTCAGAGGTTAAAGCGTCTGCCTCCTATGCGGGAGACCTGGGTTCGATCCCTGGGTCGGGAAGATCCCCTGGAGAAGGAAATGGCAATCCACTCCAGTGTTCTTGCCTGGAGAATCCCATGGACAGAGAAGCCTAGTAGGTTACAGTCCACGGGGTCACAAAGAGTCGGACACGACTGAGTGACTTCACCTCATCTCAAGAGAAAATTACAAAATCCAATAATAGGATAAGAGGACTGATATCAGATAATTTATGAACCTAATCTGTATGCAATGGAATAATTATTTCTTCAGACTCCTTGGCCGCTTGACTGATTTCAGGGAACATGATATCATGTGAGAGCTTAAAATTATTTGATCAAAAGTTTAAAATTAATTAATAAAAGCCAATTAATTAAAGCTAATGAAAACAGTTAAAAGGGAAAATCTCTAGATAAAAAAATACATTAAATTGAATGTGTTATTATAATTCATCATTAAAGATGTTCACAGGATAATGAGGTGGTAGATAATAACAAAATGCTTCATTTCAGCAGGGAAAAAACATTGCTCAAAGTAATGTATTAGCATCGACTCAGCAGACTTTTGTTATTTTAAAACTTAATCTTTCTTTTTCACTTAGAACATATTATTTTGCATAAATTCATATGGGAAAAGTATCTACATAAAAATAAAAGTTACTCTATAGAAAGAAAGTTCAAAGGAAGAAATGGAACTCCACAGTTATTTTGCTTTGAAGTGTTTCTGTGAAAATGAGTCTGTGCATTTCACTACCCTAGGAAAAAATGTCCGGACTCTAAACGTTATAGCTAGGATAGTATCTGACTCAGGCAAGTCAAATCACTTGACTAAACCAAGTCAATCAGAGTCTCTTGACTAGGAAATTGAAATTGATGTACAAAGACACAGGAGAAGGCAATGGCACCCCACTCCGATACTCTTGCCTGGAAAATCCTATGGATGGAGGAGCGTGATGGGCTACAGTCCATGGGGTCTTGAAGAGTCGGACACGACTGAGTGACTTCACTTTCACTTTTCACTTTCATGCACTGGAGAAGGAAATGGCAACCCACTCCAGTGTTCTTGCCTGGAGAATCCCAGGGACGGGGGAGCCTGGTGGGCTGCCGTCCATGGGGTTGCACAGAGTCGGACACAACTGAAGTGACTAAGCAGCAGCATACAAAGACACACTTCAGTGAATCAGAAGTGCTAAAGTTGAGAAGACTAGTCAAGGTACAGGGTTGTCCTTTCGGTTCCAAGTATATGACAAAGAAGAGAAAGTTAGTCTAAAGAGAAAAAGTGGCTGCAGACATCCAGAAGGAAACAAGGATCCTGGGACACCGGAAGAGAAAAGACCAGAAAGAATAGCTAGCTTAGTCGCTGATTACTTTCTATGTACTGGGTCAAATGCCTGCCACCTAGATTCTGTATGATTTTCTTATATTTTTCCAACATACTTCTGTGGTGTTTTATTGTTTTTGTTGTTCAACATTGTTTCAGTGGGTTTTTCTTTGAAGTCAAGTAATTCCTAACCAAGACATACATGTTTCCTGTATCAAAACTGGCAAAATGGGGCAAGAAAACTGGGTATCCAATTGATGAAGAAACTATTCTGAAATTGAATCTATCAATATATTAGAAATATGCAAACTCACCCTTCTAGTTTTAGTTCTAAAATTTAGAAATCTTAAATGTAATACCTACATGTATTTATTATAAGAAAGAGTATCTCAACATTTTGAAATTGATATTTTATATTTTCATGGCACTTCATAGAGCTCTGAAGGAGTTTTAAGCAAGCATCTTCTAGTGTCTTGGCTTAGCATCAAAATATGCCGAGTAAGAAAAATCATTGACTGTCTGGACCTAAACAAGGCTTGCTATTCTAGAGCAGAAATAGCTCCCATCTTTAGTATACCCTGCTTTGCCTTAGGAGGCACTCGATGCCCAGGTTTTCAGTAGTAATATCTTTCAAGACAGGAGCAAATAGGAGAGTAGACATACAGATGGACCATCCTGCTGCTGCCAATAGTGAGAAAGAAGTTAGCATGCACTCACAGTTAGAAGTCATCAGAAAAAAATTCCTATTTTATTCAACTCCTATTACCATTGAGTAAAATTTTCCTAAAACTTAGTATGCCTCACACATACTAGGAATAGATGCATATATGGATGTATGAAAGGATGACACAGATGGGTGAATAGATGAATGACTTAAGCCTTAAGTTCTTGAAAAACATCTTTCATCTGTACTTACCTACTTGCTGTGGTGTACTAAATAAATGGGAGGTTTAGACACTACACAAAAGCTTTAAAATCTCCCTCCAACCCATTGTACAAAATAAAGCTGCAGCCAAAGAATTCTCACATAGCAATGAGCCTTTAACAGAATTGCCCTCCACAATTTTGAATACAAAGCAAAGCATCTGCTGCATGTAATTGCAAGGAGGAGATGGGGGACCAGAAATAAGCCAAATATAGATGATGAACCACCTTCTTCCATCATTCCTAACAGAGATTTGTATTTATTGCTTGTTATAAAAACTTTATTACCCTTTTCACAACTCTAGCTATGCAGGGTTTTATTTAACCAGAAAACATGCCAGTAACTTGCTCTTCACTAAGTATGCATTTTTAAGATCTAGAAGTTATGGTCATGACTTTGCTGTTCTTTCCATACATTAATCAGTATTTCAGAATGAAAAGTGCAGTCTAGACACTAGATATTGAGGAAGGGCCTCTTCAGGCAAGAACATGTGTTGCTGGATTAATTTTATAAAGATTGCCTTTGGAAATGTATCTAGGTTGAAAAAGTTACAAAAGTCATATGGGATATGCTACCTATTTAAATAAAAATTGTGATGGTCATGTAGATAAATGACTTACATAAATGGAGAAATTTGCAATAGTCCCATGTAGACATCCATACAATAAAAAATTCCATCTCTCCTTCCTTCTTTTGAATCAAGTCACTCATATCATGTATCTTCCAAAGGCCTGAATCCTCTGGAGATGTCACTTTGGCTTTGATTTAGTAGTAATATTAAGGCGTGTGTTTTACTGGGTGCTACTGTGTGTTTTTATCCTTCATATGATGGTTCGATTTAGTATTGCTCTAGAGAAACATGAATTATTTATAATTATGAGATTAGATTCACTCTGAGAGAAGCAATTTGAACAATTAAATGTAACAGAAAAACAAGCAATACATGTAATAGAAAAAAGCTCTCCTTCAGCTTTATTGGCCCAATTTTATCTAAAACTGATTCTAACAAAAACTTTTCTATCCATCCCCCCAAATGTCTATTAGTAAAAATGCGATTAAATTAGCTGTGTTCTTAGTGAATGTGCTGTTGCTTGGGAAACCCTTTGGTTTGGGGATCTGGGGAGGAGACTGACGGGAAACTATAAAGCTCTTATAATATACAGGAATGTAAATCAGTCATGGGTTTAGCTAGCTCTAACTCCAAGAATGTATAGGCTTGGGAAAGGATTATTCAAACAATATTTTTTCCAGCCTGTTCTTCAGAGAATACAGCTGGTTTGAATTAAAAGAAATGGATTTCAAAAATAACTAAATAGAAATGTATTGAGCACCTTACCAGATTCAGGTAATAAGAGAGAGGAGAAAGGACTGTATTTCACCATGTTCTTTTCTTTTTTCTCCTACTTTTTTGGAGGAAAGGGGATAGGAAAAAATATTACTTAGGTCACTTTAGCTATTGAATTACAGGTTTGTAGTCCAATAATATATGACAGATTTACAAGACCCCCTTGAATGATAAAGTTACACTTCTCTTATCTAACCACTCTGAAATCATGGTCTGTATAGATAAAGCATGCAAAACAAGTAATTTGATAAGATTATGCCAAAATACCAATTTCACACCTAAGTAGTTCTCATTTGTTTATTATATATTGAATCCATTTGAAAGTATTGCATCAAATACTAGGCTTTTCCTAAAGCCTAGTTTAGCTAATAGTTTAAAGTATGTTTGCATAAGTTTAACACTCAGGTAACAGTGGGGGAGTTGAAAGATAGTAAGGCATAAACATCTGTTCTAACAGCTTGGTAGAATTTATAACAACTGACAAGATTCAATTCCTCCACAACTTCAAATGCCTTGAGGCAATACCATAGTTAGAGCCCATTGTGTTTGGAATGTAAGGGGATTATTTTTAGATGGCTTTTCAAAAGCAGGGGGTAATATCATATTCTTGTATTCCTGAAACTGAGAAGTAACTGGAATTTCAGAATCTGGACACTGCAGATAGCTCCAGTACCTTTTACAGCCTGACTTTTTAGGCATTCAGAGCTACATTGTTTATAGCACTCCCTCTCTTCTGCTTTCAATTAATGCAAGTTACTGGGGCTGATGTTCCTGGAAAGAGACACCTTGTTAAATTCAATGCAGCTGCAACTCTAGCTTTTTGTAAAACTGCAAATAGGTCTATTAGTTTGTATGGTGATAATCTGAAATATTTTGAGAGAAGTTAAGCTTCCTACTATGTCTGCAACTATTTACTCAATTTAACAGAGGTTCCAGTGGATAAATATTAAAAGGTTCAAACCATTTCTTATCTCCATGGCATGCAAGGACACATCCCAGTTCCAGTGCTTTGCAACTAACAAAGAGATGCTTTGGGATTTGAGGTTTAAGCCTTAGATTTACAATGCATTGATGTTTGTTATATTCATTAGTGACAAAGCTGTGTGGTTTAATATACAATGATATAATATTTAATTTTATGAACATTGTTGACTTTTTGCTTGCAAAAATAAGATGATAGGTGAGTCCTTGCCTGAAAGCAAAGGGAAGTTTAGGGTTATGTAGAGATAATTGTTCTTTTCTGAACTAGTAGATTTTTCAGCTGCTTTCAGTCCTCCCTATCTCTTATTATCCATCAGCATGAACTAAATCTATTTATCTGTCAAATTACTAATCAAAAATAAATGCCAGAAAATAGAAGAAAAAGGAACAGTGTGTATGCATCTCTCTGTTGAAAAACTCTCAGCTGAACCTACATGAATTTTGCCATTGAAGAGACGAATATCAAATTCCAGGAAACCTTGACCTATATTCGCCACTCAGCACCTTTAAGACAGTAATTCTTAACTGGTGGTGCACAATAAAAATTATCCACTGGACTTTTGAAGCCACATCTCCCTTAGTCCCAGCCGCTATGCTGTGGCCCAGGTGTCTAATTGTCGTTACTTACCATGATTCTTGTATGTCCCATTATTCATCTGCTTGTACTCAGGTTCTATATACAATAACTGAGCAACTTATTAACTGTACTGTCTTGTCATTATAGTATACTTAGTTTCGATTCTCTTCTGTGATAAGTATCATCCAGACTTAGCTCAGTAAGATGGGGCAAGATAGATGCTTGAAGTTAAATCTCATGGTCAGGGAAGTGTCATGGTAAATGTCCACAAACAGCTTAATTCCCCAGCACTTAACAGAATCCACAAACAGGGAAACTTTGAGCTGAAAGTGTCAGGTAGAGATAGATTAGCACCAAGGACAGCACCAAGTTCTTTGACTTCAAAGAACTGCTTTGACTTCATTCTAATCTATTCAAAATCACTGAGTTGGGCTTGACTTGAGCTTCCCTGGTGGCTCAGAGGGTAAAGTGTCTGCCTACAATGCAGGAGACCTGTGTTCAATCCCTGGGTCAGGAAGATCCCCTGGAGAAGGAAATGGCAACCCACTCCAGTACTCTTGCCTGGAAAATCCCATGGACAGAGAAGCCTGGTAGACTACAGACCATGGGATTGCAAAGAGTTGGACATGACTGAGCAACTTCACTTTCACTTTCTGGTACAGTTCTGCAGGCCTTGAATAGTTCTAAACTAGAAGCGTTTATCACATGTGGAGCTTTTTAAACCAGTTCACAAGTCCCATCTTAGCCCCTCTAATTCAGAAGATCTGGGACAGAGAAAAGGACAAATTTATATTTTATAAAAATTTACAGACTCACCAGTTGTTCATAACTGATTAAAAAGCACTTAATTCTGTGATTCATCAGAAGCATATGGATAATTAAGCTTAGAGTTTTCAGCCCTAGATCCAGAATCTTCTGATTCAGTGGATCTGGGGTGAGACCTGAGAATATACATTTCTAAGTTCCCAGGTGATTCTGACAATAATGGTTTGTGAAACATACTTTGAAAGCCACTAACTTAAATTATAGGGATAAGTTATTGGAGGCCCAGTTCCAATTGAATTATCTGTCTCATTTATCAAGGAGACCTTTATTTTGGGTCCAAAGGTAAAATCATATAATCTAAGTAACTTTGTGTGATCCATCTGCAAGAACTAAGGGATCTTTAGAGGCTCAAACTCCTTATCTTGTGATCACTCAGCCTGATGATCCTTACAGCTTCCAGGAACATAATAGATATTCTGGCATCAGGAATCCTGATCACCAAGGAGGTTTGTCATACAGGGATTTTTCTTGACTTTTCTGGTAAAAAATATATATATATATATGGGTGGATATGACTTACTCTTTATTGCATTTTTACTTCTCCTGTATTCTCTTTACTAATCATTACTTTCTAAATGGTTCAACTTTTAGGGATTGAATTGCACCCTTCCAAAAAGATATGTTGAAGTCCTAACATCCATTGAGGCAGAATGTGATGTATTTGAAAATAGGATCTTTACGGAAATAAGTTAATGTGAGGTTATTATGTTGGGTGCTAATGCTTCTAAAACAGGGCTATGTGGCCCCAGAGACAAGCACACACAAAGAGAAGACAATGTGAAAAACACCGGGAGAAGACAGCCATGTGAGTGAAATGAGGCACAGCTGACTCTTGAACCACACAGTTTGGAACTGGGTAGTTCTGCTTACATGTGGATTTCTTTCAATAAATCAATGCAGTGCTCCACATTCAGTGGTTGGCTGAACCTGCTGATGCAGAACCACAGATTCCGTTTTTATTTGTTTATTTATTTTCTGCTAGATTTTGTTACACCCATGACTCTTGGAAACAATCCTCCTTGGATACCAAGGGACAACGGTACATGCAAGCTAAAGAATGTCAAGGATTGCCAGTGAGTGCCAGAACAGAGGCACCAAGGAAAGATTCTCCACCACAGGTATCAGAGAAAATATCCCTGGGGATATCCTGATTTCAGATTTCCAACTTCCAGAGCTGCTGCTGCTACTGCTAAGTCACTTCAGTCGTGTCCGACTCTGTGTGACCCCATAGACGGCAGCCCACCAAGCTCCCCCGTCCCTGGGATTCTCCAGGCAAGAACACTGGAGTGGATTGCCATTTCCTTCTCCTGTGCAAAAAGTGAAAGCGAAGTCACTCAGTCGTATCTGACTCTTCGTGACCCCATGGGCTGAAGCCCACCAGGCTCCTCCGTCCATGGAATTCTCCAGGCAAGCGTACTGGAGTGGGTTGCCATTGCCTTCTCCACTTCGAGAGCTATGGGGCAATAAATTTTCACTGTTTTCACTCACCCAGTTTTTTATACTTTGTTATGGCAGCCCTAGGAAACTAATAACTATACCTATTATAAGTTAAAACAATGTGAACATATGTAGTACTTTATAGTTTAAATGTATTTAGATTATCATAGTCAGTTTAAGTAGCTAAGTGATGATATATTTATTTTACAGATGAGAAACCAAGATGGAGAAAAGTTGAATGAGTTGATGTGCATCATAAAAAATAGCTAAAATAGTTAGCAGGAACAAGATGCAGAAAACTGTTCCTTACCCTTTATCTCCCTTTTACATTTGCAATTATTTCCCAATAAAAAGAAGAGAATACTCACTTCTGTGGGGCAAATGACTCCATAAAATAGAAATTTCAAATTTTTATTCAAGGTCATTAACAACAGAAATCAGAATTGAAAGTGGTGTGGGTTTTCAGCTGGACAAACATGGGTTCAAACCTCAGTTTTGCTACTAGTTATGTATGCTGCTATTATTGAAAGTCAAAACATTAATAATTATCACATAGGGATATTTAAAGATATAAATGAGACAGCATACATAAAACTCATAACAGAGGCCTTGCAGATGGTGGATATTTAATAGAGGTTGGTTTCCTCATTCTTCTTCTTGAGTTAGATCAGCTGAATACCATGAAAATAAAAACTTGAATTTCTGAACACATGCTTAGAAAAAGATAACGACCTTTATATTCAAACAGGTCAGCACTGATTATTTATTAAGTCATTACTGATGCAATAAAAATTCAGGGGCACTTTAGTTTTATATCTATAGAAGCTAGATGGAAAAGGGTTAAGCTAGAGAAACTTTTCATCGTTTGATTTAGAGACACTTAGCATTTGGTTGTTATTAGGCCCATAACATTTTTTTCCTGTGTCCAATCTGGAACACACAAAGGAGATAGGCTAGAGGTCAAGGTTTTGATCATATTGATTATTCCTGGGTCCTTGTGCTGCAGAGAAATCACTGGGAGTGAGTTTCACAGTGATGCGCCCAGAGTACAGCATTAAGAAAAACCTAAGGACAGGGAAGTAAGCATCACCTATTGCCACATTCAGACCCTCATCTGTGAAGCCAGTCACAATGGAGACCTGTGTTACAGGCCTAAAGCTACTGTGCTTCTTTTTCTAAATCTCTATCATTCAGCACAACAAAACCCTGACCTTTTAATATTTAAGAATACGTTGTCTGCACAATCAGGCAATCCCATGGCAGAGGAGGGAAACACCCGAGGCTGAATAAATTAATGAAGAATTAGACAGTAAGGATTTAACAGCAAAATTTGAAGGATTCAGGGTCCAGTCTCTGTTTAAGAAATGACACCATGCAAGCACACTAGTAATTGGGTTAATCAGAAGGAAAGGATCAGCACTGGTAAATTGAATTTAAAAAATATGACGAAGGTGACTTCATACTCATGATGGAAGAGTACAAAGATGATGAGCGCACCTCCTCCCACAGGTCTGCCAAAATCACAACCATTTGCAGAACAATTTACAGAGCAAAGACATAGAGGAAAACAACAGAATGGGAAAGACTAGAGATCTTTTCAAGAAAATTAGAGATACAAAGGGAACATTACATGCAAAGATTGGCTCAATAAAGGACAAAAATGGTATGGGCCTAACAGAAGCAGCAGATATTAAAAAAGAGGCGGCAAGAATACACAGAAGAACTGTACAAAAGAGATCTTAATGACTCAGATAACCACAATGGTGTGACCACTCACCCAAAGCCAGACATCCTGGAATGCGAAGTCAAGTGGGCCTTAGGACGCATCACTACAAACAAAGCTAGCGGAGGTGATGGAATTCCAGTTGAGCTATTTCAAATCCTAAAAGATGATCCTGTGAAAGTGCTGCACTCAATACGCCAGCAAATATGGAAAACTCAGCAGTGGCCACAGGACTGGAAAATGTCAATTTTCATTCCAATCCCAAAGAAAGGCAGTGCCAAAGAATGCTCAAACTACCGCACAATTGCACTCATCTCCACTCCAGTGTTCTTGCCTGGAGAATCCCAGACAGCAGAGCCTGGTGGGCTGCGGTCTATGGGGTTGCACAGAGTCGGACATGACTGAAGCGGCTTAGCAGCAGCAGCACACACTAATGAAGTAATGCTCAAAATTCTCCAAGCCAGGCTTCAATAATACGGGAACTGTAAACTTCCAGATCTTCAAACTGGATTTAGAAAAGGCAGAGGACCCAGAGATCAAATTATCAACATCTGCTGGATCATCAAAAAAGCAAGAGAGTTCCAGAAACATCTATTTCTGCTTTATTGACTATGCCAAAGCGTTTGACTGTGTGGATCACCACAAACTGTGGAAAATTCTTCAATAAATGGGAATACCAGACCACCTGACCTGCCTCTTGAGAAATCTGCATGCAGGTCAGGAAGCAACAGTTAGAACTGGACATGAAACAACAGACTGGTTCCAAATCAGGAAAGGAGTATGTCAAGGCTGTATATTGTCACCCTGCATATTTAACTTTATGCAGAGTGCATCATGAGAAATGCTGGGCTGCATAAAGCACAAGTTGGAATAAAGACTGCCAGAAGAAATATCAATAAACTCAGATATGCAGATGACACCACCCTTATGGCAGAAAGCAAAGAACTAATGAGCCTCTTGATGAAAGTGAAAGAGGAGAGTGAAAAAGTTGGTTTAAAACTCAAAGTTCAGAAAACTAAGATCGTGGCATCTGGTCCCATCACTTCATGGCAAACAGATGGAGAAACAGTGCAAACAGTGGCTGACTTTATTTTGGGGGGCTCCACAATTGCTACAGCCATGTAATTAAAAGACGCTTACTCCTTAGAAGGAAAGTTATGACCAATCTAGACAACATATTAAAAAGCAGAGACATTACTTTGCCAACAAAGGTCAATCTAGACAAGGCTATGGTTTTTCCAGTAGTCATGTATGGATGTGAGAATTGGACTATAAAGAAAGCTGAGCGCCGAAGAACTGATGCTTTTGAACTGTGGTGCTGGAGAAGACTCTTGAGAGTCCCCTGAACTGCAAGAATATCCAACCAATCAATCCTAAAGGAAATCAGTCCTGACTATTCATTGGAAGGACCGATGCTGAAGCTGAAACTCCAGAACTTTGGCCACCTGATGCAAAGAATTGACTCATTGGAGAAGACCCTGATGCTGAGAAAGAGTGAAGGCAGGAGGAGAAGGGGACAACAGAGGATGAGATGGTTGGATGGCATCACCGACTCGATGACATGAGTTTGAGCAAGCTTGGGAGTTGGTGAAGGACAGGGAAGCATGCTGTGCTGCAGTCCATGGGGTCACAAAGAGTCAGACAGGACTGTGTCTGAGTGAACTGAACTGAATCTTTAATGACAGAAAACAGAGCAGTAATTTCAAGAGACCAGGGTGGAGAAAAGGGGCTACCTGCAGAAAGGGCTGAGAAAATGTAGCTGACTGGTGTTTCCGTGCTTTGCACTAGCAGTTACACATTTGTATGCATTTGTCAAATCTCCTTGAACTGAATATTTTAAATTGGTGCATTTGATTGAATGTCAATTATATTTAAATAAAGTTTATTAAAAATAAAATGTTTAATGTTATGTTGCAGCCTGCATGCCAGGGTATTTTGGGGGAGAATGGATACATGTATATGTATGGCTGAATCCCTTCGCTGTTCACCTGAAATTATCACAACATTGTTTGCTAATCGGCTACCCTCCAATACAAAATAGGGGCTTCCCTCTCAGCTCAGGTGGTAAAGAATCTGCCTGCAATGTAGGACACCCAGTTTTGATTTCTGGGTCAGGAAGTTCCCCTGGAGAAGGAAATGACAACCTACTCCAGTATTCTTGCCTGGAGAATCCCATGGACTGAGGCTCCTGGCAGGCTATAGTCCATGGGGTCGCAAGAGTCGGACATGAATTAGCGACTAAAGCACCAGTGCAAAATTTAAAAATAAATAGATAAAAATTAAAAAATGAAATGCTAAAACCAAAGGGAAAATCTTCAAGTGGCTAACGTAATATCCCAGAACCAGGAAAAGCTTGATATCATATTATATTATAATACTATTTGCATTTCCCTCCTACACTGTTTTTTCATTTCAGTATTTCTTAACATTTTTATTTTCGAAAAGGACAAATTGGTAAGTGTGGTGATGTAGTCCTAATTCTAACATGAATTGCAATAACTAGAGGATCAGAAGTTTCATTTTATAAATACTTAAAGGGGGAAAAGCCTTTATTAAAATCAGCATGTATTTTATAACTTGATTAAGAAATGTGACTGATACAATTATTGAAGCATTCAAAGCTTTTTATCACAAACACACTGGTCATTCTTTCTGAAAATTCATGAAGGACAAAAGCAGTATCCATTTTTTAGAAAGAGTTGCAAGCATAAAGGCCATTTACAGACTTTGGCTTTGAGTGCAATGATTCCAGCGTTCTCTGAGATCTAGAGTCTCACTTTCCTGAGTTCTAACTCATTTCTGCTCTTTGTTGCTAAAATCAAGTAAAATTCTGTCAGGAAGTTCCAGACATATATACATAAATATATATATATATATATATATATATATATACACACACACACACATAGGATAGAATAAAATATTTTTTTGAAGAGGTGAATAAAAAATAATTTTAGAGCACAACCCTAGTACTAATGAATAATAAACATGGGTGTTTAAGAGAATTACAGATTAGGTATATAAAATTTTTTTTATGTGATAGACATACCTGTGTTTTAATTTATGATGGATAAGCATATATACAAAAAAATCAATTCATGATTATATTCCTATAATGCATATAAATATCTGGAGGTCTGTGTCCATATTGAAATGAAATAGGTCTTCTAATATCCTGAAACAAGAGCTGGCTAATCTCTCCCCCAATCCCTTGAATAGAGGAATTAAGATACTATGCAAGTTTTTTTTTAATTCAACAATTTTTAGTTAAACTATAATTAACATACAATATCATATTAATTTTAGATGTGCTACATTATGCTTCAATATTTTTGCACATTATTAAATGATCACCACAATAAGACCAGTTATCATCTGCCATGCTGCAAAGTTTTCATATTATTGACTATATTCACATCCCTGTGACTTTTTATTTTATACCTGGAATTTTGTGCCTCTTAATCTGCCTCACCTAGTTTTTGTCCTCTCACACCCCTCCATTTTGGGAGCCACCTGTTCTTTCTCCGTTTCTATACATCTTTTCTGTTTTATTGTATTTATTTGTCCTGATTTTTCAATCCAAGTATAAGTAAAACCATCCAGTATTTGTCTTTCTCTGTCTGACTTATTTCACTTAGCGTTTCACCATGCTTTCTAGGTCCACCTATGTTGACACAGAAGAAAAGAGCTCATTATTTGTATGACTGACTAATATTCCATATTGTGTGTGTGTGTCCCACATCTTCTTTGTTCATTCACCTATGAATGGACACTTAGGTTGCTTCCATATCTTGGTTATTGTGAATAATGCTGCAATGGACATAGGGGCACATATGTCTTTTAAAATTAGTATTTTCATTTTCTTCAGTTGAATACGCAGGAATGAAATTGCTGATAATTCTAGTTTTGATTTTTTGAGGAATCTTCATACTATTTTCCTTGGTGACTGCACCAATTTACATTTGTACCAATAGCACACAATGGTTCCTTTTTATCCACATCTTCACAAACACTTGCATTTTGTCTTTTTGATAATAGCCATCCCGACAGGTGTGAGGTGGTATCACACTGGTTTTGATCGTATTTCCCTGATAACTAATATGTTGAACATCTTTTCACATGCCTGTTGGCCATTCATGTCTTCTTTGCAAAAATGTCCATTTTGCTTTACTTGTGGAAGTAGTATACTAATTCAAGTTTATTAAGAAAACAGAGAAAGATTTCACAAAAAAATGGATTGATTTTGAATGAAACAAAATCAGTGTTCACAAATTTCCTAACACTATTCCCATTATATAAATAGAAGTTCTACACATTCTGAAGCCATTAGGTATATAAAATGCTAAAATATGAAATCTTTGATTTCTTTGGAGAGTTTACTAGGTGACAAATATGACATAAGGAAGCAAAGTTGTTTTTTTTTTTTTTTTTTTTTTATACAAGGCATACAGGTTCAATGGAAAGAAAGAAATGTTTAGTAGAAAATGACTGAAATAGCCATGAGAGCATGTAAGCACTTTTAATAAAGAGTCAAAAACTATTGTAATAGTTGTAAATTGCTTGTTTTAAGGGAAGGAGTATGGAATTAATCAGCAATAAACCACAGTGGTTAAGAAGGCTTAATTCAAGTCATTTACATCCAAATCTTGCTTGTTCATTTAGTGCTTATGAACTTGGATAGATTTTAGCCCTTTGATTTTCAGGAGCTTCCTAGAATTTTGTATGGCTTAAAAATGAGGAAGTACATGTACAAGTGGTTGCCATAAAACTTGGCATAATAATACAGTTATTATTATTAGACTATTATCAATGACTGTATTAAGGAGCTAATGTTTCATGGGGACAGAGTTTTGGTTTAGAAAGGTGAAAAATTCAAGAGATGAATGATGGTAAGAGTTATACAATAATGTACAGAATAAAGTACAATAATAATGTACTTGGTGCCAATGAAATGTAAAGTTCAATATGGTTCAATCAGTATGTTTCATGTTATGTGAATTTTATCACAATAAAGAACATTACAAAATAATAAGGAAGTAATTTCTAAATTGATAGGCATCACCGAAGATATTGAAATGGAATTGCAATGATTCTTCTCACAATTCTTTTAGGAAAGATAATTGAAAAGGATTTCCTGCTTTCTCCTCTATCAAATGGTCTAAATTATAGTTTTATAAGCTATATAGAAACAACCTAAGTGGCATAAAAATAATTTCATTTTCTTATTTTCAAAATGCAGAATGATTTCTACAGGTTACTCAATCACCAGTGAGACGAGGACAGGATAATCTAAAAGGCAGGATATAAGAGAGCAGTCTTCCATATTAGGCATTGACCTACCTGAAGTCAGAGAGGCTAGACCAAATTACCACCTCCATGGTGTATTTCCTTTTAATCGCATGGTCTTTAGCAACTATTTGTTTCTCTTGAGGGATAAAATCCTGCCAAATGGCTTCAAAGCTACAATTATAATGCATCTACATGAGACAAAGGTGGCAGATTGGAGTGTGAAAATTGCTTAGGAACTCTCCTGTCAATCTCCTCTTAGTAATGTTCTGGCAGGAATCTTTTTTGACTGCTGCTTCGAGTATTAAAGGGCACTTCTCCCAGAAAGCCCACCCGGCTGCAGAAGAGCAAGTGTGGCATGAACCTGGTCTTCACTCTTCAAAAGCTCCAGGAAAAGGCATGTGAAAGGTATCATCTATGGTAGATGGCTCTTTCTGATCTGATGCTGGACTTAGACAGTTTTAACTCAAGAGTGTTGCAGCAACTTCTCAGAAAGTACAGATGTTGAGAAATTGTGGATTTCTTCTCTTTTAAAATCCACTATTGTCGTCTCTAGAAGGGTAGGTCAGGTTAGGATCCAGTGTTTTTTTTTCTAGGTTGTCACAAGTAAAAATGAGGGAGGGTAGTAGATGATCATCAAGGTGATGATGTGAGATGGGTTTGCTATTCATATCCTCCTATTTGGTCTCTGGGGACATTATTATTAAAACTATAAGAGAATTCAGATATTTCATTAGCTCTGCATTATTTTGATGAGTAAAGAGGCACATGTATACTAGACCTTGGTTCAACAGAAATGTGTATTTGTTTAGACAAGTAATTTCTGACTGTGTGTCAGGAAAGCAACAGTTTACTAAAGAGCTACTTTATCTAAATTAAATATCATGACAGACCAATAATTAATTGGTCATTCAAATTGCATTCTGCCAGTACAATAGCTGGGAAATTTATCCTCCTACATGTCTGCTGGCAATTAAGGATTAACAAGAGGCTAAGAAAGAAGATAAATTTAATGTGGACTCATTGGTCATTTTTCTTCAAGCACAGTTTATTTGTTCCACTTGGCATTTTAGGCCCCTAACTCTTGAACTATTCTTTTCTAAGAGATATCAAATGTATTTCCAATGCTACAGAGTAAAAGTTCTTGGCAATTCACATGGTGATATTTTGTTAGCAGGGCACTTCAGAGAAACCTAAAAACAAACACAATATATGGAGGAGCATAATAATGAGATGTTAATGAGATGTCTGGGACAATAACACCCTAGAATGTGACAAGTAGGATAATGAAGAAATAAATCTGTTAACCAAATTTCACTGCTAACAAAGTTGCAAGGCCTACCTGTGTGTGAGATAGCCTTGCATGCTTGTCAAGTGGATACTGAGAGGGGTTCATTTTTGGTGTAGGTGGGTGCAAGGAAGACAGGATAAGAAGGTCAAGAGTAGAGGGTAGAGATGGACCTAAAGGGAAAAATTTATGCATTGATTGGCTAGGGAGAAAAAAATACAGTGAGGAACAACTTAGCTGGAAACAGGAGAACTCCATAGAGAAATGTCATTTTTAAAAGGGGTCAAAATGTACACCCACATTCATAGCAGCATAATTTGCAGAAACCAAAAGGTGGAAACAACCCAAACATCCACCAATGAATGGACAAATAAACAATATGCTTTATATGCATACAACTGAATATTATTCAGTCTTAAAAAGCAGTGAAATTCTAACACATGCCACCAACATAGGTGACCCTTGAAAATATCACGCTATGGGAAATAAGTCATGCAAAAACGGTCAGATATTACACTAACTCCCTTCCATGAGATACTTAGAATAATCCCATTTATAAAGACAGAAAGAATAGTTGTTACCAGGTGCATGGAGAGTTTGTATTTCACTAGTACGGATTTTAGCCGGGATGAATAAAAAATTCTGGTGGTGATGGTTGTAAAACAATAAGAATTCTTTTTAATGCCACAAACTATAAACTTAAAATTGTTAAAACGTTAAATTATGTATGTGAGTGTGTACATAAGTCACTTCAGTCATGTCCAACTCTTTGCGACCCTATGGACTATAGCCTGCCAGCCCCTTCTGTCCATGAGATTCTCTAGGCAAGAACTCTGGAGTGCGTTGCCATGCCCTCCTCCGGGGATTTTCCTGACCCAGGAATTGAACCCATGACTACATCTGCACTGGCAGGCCAGTTCTTTACCACTAGCACCACCTGAAAAGAGGAAAGAAAAATAAAAAATTTAACTGCTCTTTCAAACTGATTATAAAAGTTTAACAAAAATGTAATCCTTCAGGAGTCATTCCAATTCCAGTTTGCACAGAAAATAATTTTATGAAGATGCTTGATCAACCACATTTGGTTATATCTTGGATGAGATATATGAAAACTTTAAGGAAAAGTTTTCTGAAAATAAAACAAATGGGCTAAATTTCTTTTCAATTCCTTAAGACAGCTATGCTTACTGAGGGAAATAGCAGATAGGATTAGCAGAACTCCTGATCCTTTTCAGCAGTTATTCAAATACTAATTTGGGGATGTTGAATAGCTGGATAAGAGGATATAAGAAGAGGGTGTCAGAGGATGAGATGGCTGGATGGCATCACCGATGCAACGGGCTTGAACTTGGGCAGACTTTAGGAGATGGAGAAGGACAGGGAGGACTGGCATGCTGTAGTCCATGGGATTGCAGAGTCAGACAGAACTGGGTGACGACAATAGGAGGAGAAACTTTTACCAGACACAGTCCTTCTGTAATCTTTGCTTATGTTTCTTTTAATTTGTACCCTAATCATTTTTCTCATTAATTATAAAGCCTTTGAGAATAGTTCAATTCAGTCTCTCAGTCATGTCCAACTCTTTGTGACCCCATGGACTGCAGCACGCCAGGTTTCCTTGTCGATCACCAACTCCGGGAGCTTGTTCAAACTCATGTCATCGAGTCGGTGATGCCATCCAACCATCTCATCTCTGTCGTCCCCTTCTCCTCCTGCCTTCAATCTTTCCCAGCATCATCAGGTGGCCAAAATATTGGACCTTCAGCTTCAGCATCAGTCCTTCCAATGAATAGTCAGGACTGATTTCCTTTAGGATAGACTATTTGGAGCTCCTTGCTGTCCAAGGTACTCTCAAAAGTCTTCTCCAGCACCACAGTTCAAAAGCATCAATTCTTCGGTGCTCAACTTTCTTCACAGTCCAACTCTCACATCCATACATGACCACTGGAAAAACCATAGCTTTGACTAGATGGACCTTTGTTGTCAAAGTAATGTCTTTACTTTTTAATAGGCTGTCTAGGTTGGTCATAGCTTTCCTTCCAAGGAGCAAACATCTTTTAATTGCATGGCTGTAGTCACCGTCTGCAGTGATTTTGAAAATAAGGCCCAGTAGATAACTCCAAAACAAGCTTTCAAATGTGTATATCTTACCTCCTTACAACACTAGTTTTATAAACTATGGCCAAGTCACTGAAAATTACTGAACTTGAGTTCCCCATTTTTGAAATGAAGTTCTTTGAAGACAAAAGTATATGGCAGAGACATGCTTTTTAATTAAAAATAACTGAATAAAAACACAAAGAACTCAACACACTTTAAATAAGATGACCTCAAAGAGACCCACAATGAGACACATTATAATAAAAATTTAGAAGCCAAAGATAGAGACTCTAATTAGTAGCCTCCTTTCCTCTTTCTCTCCTCTGTCTCTAACTACAATAAATTCTTTCATAAAATACTCCTCTAAATTCCACCTTGTCATGTTCTGGAATATAAAATTAAGTATCAGTTTTCTGTTCTTGCTAGAACTAAATGATTTCTACCATTGAGAGTTTCTTCACATCATTAACTCTGAGTTTCAGCTCTCACCCAAGAGAAACTGTTGCCTACACTTGTTAATTCTCTTTCCCTATGCAATTATTTAATATGTACTTTGGCAGATGTAACTCCAAAGTTTTTAGAGATACAGGGTTTCCCATGTGGCTCAATGGTAAAGAATTTGCCTGCCGATGCAGGAGATACTGGAGGTGTGGGTTTGATCCCTGGGTCAGGAAGATCCCCTGGAGTAGGAACCTGCTTCGAGTTTTTTGCCTGTAAAATCCCATGGACAGAAAAGTCTTGTAGACAACAGTCCATGGGGTCGCAAAGAGTGGGACATGACTTAGCGACTCAGCAGGCATGCATGAATTTACACTAATAATTAAATTTAGATATTCACACATGACAAGAACCTAACTCACAAGAAAAAGTTTTATTTTTCCCTTGAGAGTATTGTCCATATTAGTGTTTCATGATAGATTTAGGAATATTGCAGAGATGGAACAATGCAATTACAAATGGAATTCTAAAGTCAAGACAAAAGGAAATATTAAAGCTATTTAAGGTTAAGAGGTAAAGGGATGCGAACAACTTTCATTGGTTTCTATCACCGTAGACAAAGTCTTTCTCAATGTCCAAGAAGGAATTTAAAGCAAAGAAAAGCATTTATTGGGTTGCAGTAGAATATTTGCAGAAAAACTGCATCAAGGTGATAGAAAAAGACTAGCATGATGTACTAAAGCATCCCCTCTAGTCAAGAAAAAGTAATTAACTTAGTAAAAGGGAATCAACATTTTAGTTATTTACTTTTATTTTAAGGTATGGCCATCCTAAATTTGTGAAGGTGTAGTATCTAACCTTTTTTGACACGTATGTCTGAAAAGGAAGACTAAAAGGCAAATATATTGTGTTCGTGCAAACTTTTTGAACATATTATTTGAAACTATCCAGAATCAAGAGGCCATACTACACGAACTGGATAAAGACTCAACTAGCTAATGATTAACGCTGTCCTACTCTGCAAGTGTTATAGAAAAAGAGTAAAATGATATATCTTAAAAAATAGACACATGCTCAGATGGTAAAATAAAACACATACACACAAGCACACACATAAGTTGATCAATTCAATAAGATAGGAAAACCTAGAGAATATAAAGCCTTAACTTAAGGCACAACTTATCTAATCTTTAAAACATTAAGAAAAGATAATTCAATTAATAACCCATAAAGAAATATTCAGTTATCATTCAAATGTTTGTCTACAACATAACGTTAATATTAAGGCAATTACATTTTCACATCCCTGCAGTACTGTGGAGGAATAGACATATTCTATGATCTGTGAATAAAAATGTTAGAAAACAGATAAAATAATAAAGCAAGCCATATGAAAGACCTTCTTGAAAAAGAAAGTAGCAGAAACAAAATAATATATTCTAATAAAATAGTATAAAATATAGATTTTAAAATGAA
>SJYT01062461.1:415422-455620 GCA_006410635.1 Cephalophus harveyi | reverse complement strand
CTTAAAGTTATTAGTATTTTACACATATTCCTTACATCAAGCAATAGCTCAGTTTTATTATCCAGCTCTATAATTTTGATAAACAAATGAAACAGCTAAAACTTATATTCTACATCTTTTGAAGCAACATGATTAAGCAACTAAGAATAGAGTATATAAACTCATATGATAAAAAGTTTAGAAATGCTCCCTTGGTAAAACTTTTAGAAACATTTGATTTTAAAACTGACTCAATCTAATCATCAAAATAGTATGCAGCTCTACACTGAATGATCTCTGTTTGATTTTTAACAAGAAATGTTAATATCTTGTGTACTTTTTTTTTTTTTTACTGTAGGATAATTGCTTTACAATACTGTGTTTACCTCTGCCACATATCACCGTGAATCAGCCACGAGTATACACGTGTCGCCTCCCTCCTGAACCCCCTCTCATCTCCCACCATTTCCCTCCAGGTTGTCACAGAGCATCAGGTTGAGTTCCCTGTGTCCCACAGCAAATTCCCACTCGTATCCATCTTACATATGGTAATAGATGTTTCCATGTTATTCCTTCAATTCGTCCCACCCTCTCCTTCCCTCACTGTGTCCACAGATCTGTTCTGTATGTCTCTCTCTGCTGTTGTTCTGCAAATAGGTTCATCAGGACCATCTTTCTAGATTCCCTGTGCATTGGGCATATACCGTATCAAGAAAGCCATAATTGAAAGAGACCCATCTACCCACATATTCGTTGCAACACTTTTTACAATATCTAGGGCACAGAAGCAACCTAGATGTCCACCTACAGATAAAAGGATACAGAAATTGTGGTACCTATAACAATGGAATATTACTCTTGCATACTATTTGATGGTATAACACAACAAAACACAAGGCCAAAATAGCTACATGAAAAAAAGGCATCAGTGAGCTATGTTTGAATCCAAATGTTAGTATCTAGTCAATTAGAAATATATATACTGTATCTACTGTTATCATGTAGATAACACTTGTGTGTGTCAATCGCTCAGTCCTGTCCCACTCTGCAACCCCATGGACTGTAGCCCACCAGGCTTTTCTGCCCAGGGGATTCTCCAGGCAAGAGTACTAGAGTGGGTTGCCATTTCCTTCTTCAGAAGATAACACTAATCTATAACTTTTTAATATTTTAAAAATATTTATCTTGACACATTTCTCAAGAAAGAATTTTTAAGTGTACATATTCCTGAACTCTGGCTTGATTTAATAACATGTGTCTCATCACCACTCTTCATGATAAGCTGTTCTCTTTTTATAGTAATATTTGACATGTTCCTTTTTATTTTTTAATGGATTTTTGTTGGCTTGAGGTAGATCAAATCAACCTTTTTCATAATTGGGAGCAATATTTTTCCCCAAAATATCCTCCTAATATTCCTTTCTATGTGAAGGGGATTTCACTCTCTTTCTTTTGATATTTTCCTCTAGTCTCTCTTGGGTGAGGGATCTGACTTATTTGATTGTAGGTTTGGGAGACGAATTGCATATGCATGTCTTAGCCCTTCCTGCCCATTTATTATTTAGGCAATACCTGCCTACAGGGAACAGGTTTGCTCCTGGACTTCTCTCTCATGTAAGAAATATAAGATAGGCCCCATTTGGAGAAGTCCATGAGTCCTCAAGGCTTCCTGAGCCTGAGACTGTATCTGATCCTTACACTATCACACCTACTGCTGCTGCAAACCTAAATCATATTCTCTAACATTAGCTTTATGAATAAACACGTTTATTGGACTTGTCTATGGCATTTGCTCTACTTTGTCTATCCAAGTTACATTCCTTTGCTGTTTATGAAAAAAAATTTTTTTTTGCTGGTAAATAACTGAGATATATATATATATATATAAGCAATTAAAAAATTTTTTTTAATGGATTTTCTTCTGAAATGCTTTATCTTGTGTCTCAACTAATTCACAAACCTGGTGGGAAAGGAGTGCATTATAATTCAGTTGCCCTTCCCCAAACTCCAACATTATCCAGCTCTCCTGAACTATTTTTTGTTGTTTCAGGGCTGCTTTAGCAAGAGAGAGGGGCTCGAGGAGGTACTTTTTTCCACCAAGTAGATCAAGGAAGTTTAAAACTGTGTCATAAATGGAAAAAGAATAGGAATTGAGTTTTAAAATCAGATTCATTAGAATCATAGAGTCTGATTTTAGAACTTCAGTACATTTTCTAGATGAACCAAGACACAAATAATTATGAACAATAACAGTGCACCGTCCTGCTTGCAGTCAGTTAATTTATTATTTAGCTACGTGAATTCCAAACATATTTGGTAAAACCCATTTTTTACTAGGATTACTTTTATCCTTTAAAAAATCTGTCAAATATTTTAACAATTAAATGTCTATTGATTGTTAATTTTTCATTAAAACCTATCAGTGAAATTACTGTTTTTTAACAAGAAAACTAATTTCAGTTACAAAAGCTAAAAGATTAGTCTTCTCTTTGATTCCATGAACCCAGGAACTTGAAAGGCCAAAGGCACAGAGGGAGACTACCCACCACTCTGTGCATATTTATGGACTTGTTGTTCTCCTGGTAAGTACTCTCCTGACAACTAGTGCTAAATCTAATCAATCATCCCTTAAAGACATCATAGTGTAGATTCACCTCACTCCTTCATTAGCATTCATTAGCAATTAATCAACACAGCAGGAGTCTCTAGAAAGTTCAACAATCCATAAGGTACATTTACATTAAAGATGAGCAAACACGAGGAGAGGTAAAAAAGAAACAGGAGATGAGCAGTGTCAGATCTGTGGGAGAAAACTAGCTTGATGTGATCTTCAAAAAACAAAAATCAACAGAATTTGATTATTCAGCTAAGACTTAAACTCTTGATTAACAAGCAGTGGCCTGAGTAACTCTATTACAGTTGTCGCAGACAGATTTATGCTCCCATCAGCCTGCTGAGCACATTTGTTCCACTTCAAGAAAGCCTATGTATTGTCATTATGTCCTCAAAAGGAACGAAAAGACGTTGTATCCAATTTTTTGCAATTGTGGGCAATAGCTTAATTCAGCCCTTAACTGTGTTCTCACAGAGAGTTGAGGGTTATAATGGAAGCCTATTTTCCTACAGGATGAAAAGGAGCCCTGCTGTGGAGTATAATACCCTGAACCTATGGTTGAGAGCTGTATTGTGCCCACTGAAGTGTCTCTCCTCAAAATGAGAGAAATAGGGAGAGTGTGTCCTTTGCTGGCCAGTATCAGTGAGGATCAGGAATCAGGAAGTCTTCCCTTGTCTGACCTCACTGAATTCTTCTGAGCTCCCAGCCAACCTAACTTAGTTTTTCCATCAGGTAAAGACAATCTTAGAAATTATTTCTTGAGGGTGAAAAAATTAATAATGCAAAAAGGACATTTTTCGTGCACATTGTTTTAATGCCCTGATTTAATTATTCTAATTCACCATCTGATTTAAAAGTAATACAGAATCACTATACTCACATAAGAAATGTGATATCTAAGTTTCAAAATAAAATTAACTCACAGAAATATGTCCACAGGTGTCCTAATGGCAGCCACTACTGAAGCCACCCAAGTTAATGTAAATAGCACCTACTTGAAATATAAATGATAAGTAAGTGATATATTTTAGCATATGATACATTTAATTTAGCTGTCTGTGTTCTTGGCTGTGACAGTTATTTGCGTGATCCACGCATGCTGATGCCTTTGACTCTGGCCATGACCTGAACCATTCATCCCCAAACAAAGGCCTCAGACTTTAGTATAATCCAAACACTTTGCATCAGTAAACTTACCTCAGCAATCATGACCATCAAATTGCTACCAACAGAATTGCTTTATTTTGGGAGAAATAAACAGCCTTCAAAGATTTTTGGTCTCAAACTGCAGTGGAAAGACCTAGACTTTTTTTTTTTTTCCCCTTTTCCCTTCAGAGAAAATTTTACAAATGTCACAATTTGTTGAATTGGTCCAGTCTGGTTCTCCATGGTTATAACTCAAAATAAGAGGGAGGTAACTGGCTGCCCAGCATGGCTCATCATTTGAGTTTCAGAATAGACTTGTGAGTGCTTCTGAATCACTGCTGCCGCTCTTCTTATTGAGTTGTTCTGGATGTTTCCTAAAAGCAGACTATACTCTGGATTTATTTGGAAGAAAAATAGTCTTTTAAAAATTTGTCTCAGCAATTTATTTTTAATTTGTTAAACGCCTTTTTTCAAGGTTTATGCTCATTTCTAATGTGCATTTCAGAAGTTGGTAGAGTGACGCTTAGAAAATTTTGTTTCTTATCTTGCTTCTTCATTTTATCCCATCAATTCACTAACCTGAAAGAAAACAATGCAGTCTGGATAGAAAATAGAATTAGCTGATAAAAGCATTAAATTAGAGACATGTTAATATCACTCATGCCCTTGAAGACTCTAAGGTTCTCTACTTATGTCCAGCAGTGGTTCATATCCTCATCACCAGAGCCTCTGACTGCAGTCATTGGCAGTGACTGACAGGTTCACATCAAGAGGCATCAAACCTTCATACATTTTTAAATACCCCAAATGATCCTAATGGAGAATTTAAAACAATTTAGGGATTCGATATTAGGGAAATGCATTCAAATGAAAGCTCAGACAAATATGTTAGCCAATACTCAAAGTATTAATGGACCCAAAACTAAATCTGTCCACAGGAAGATAGTTCATAAGGCTTTCCGGACACAAGTGATGGTTTCAGAGTGGGGGTGGGGAGGATGCTGTCAGGAAATGGGCATAGAAGGTGAACGAGACAAGGAAAGAGGACAGAGGTCAGCGCCACTGAGAAGGATGCAGAGAAGCGACTGGTTTTGTGTCTTCTGTTTTCAGAAAAACTGAACCATGCGTTATACCATTTTCCAGCTATTCAGTTAGCTAAGTCACCAATCTCAGGCTCATAAAGATACGAGTTTAAAAATTAACAAATAGGGAGGGAGGGATAAATTGGAAGATTGGAACTGATGCACACTGCTATATATAAAACAGCTGGAAACGATTGAGTGACTGAACACGCACACACAGCGCATTCTACAGCACAGAATGGAGACACTGCTCATTCTTCATTTTAATAAAACTTAGGACAAAGAAAGCCAAGCTTTCTATAGCAGTGTGATTTTAAGCACATTGGTTACCGTCTCTGTTTTGGTTTTCTCATATATAAAATTAAAAAAAAATAATAGTACCAACCTCAGCGTTTTTATGAGGGTTATGTGATTCCATATTTATAAAGGGCTTAAAAGGAGGCCTAATATATAAGCTGTTATTATAGTTGTTATTAAAGTCTTAAGTTTTGGAATTTCTCAAGTGCAATGTAATAAATGCATCTTCTGGAAGAAGTGATTAATTCATATTGGAAAGTCTCAATTTCCTAGTTCAAATCTTGGCTCATTAAATGGTAGATATTAGTTCATTATTCATTAAATGTTAGTGATATTAGTCCATTATTGTTATAACTACTAAAAATACATTAGGCAAAGAGCCCAGGGGCAAGATTTAGGAATAAATTTTCAGAAATGCCATCTTATTTAGCTACAATGCATGTGAGAGTAGTCCCAGTTGTTTATTTGACAAAATAAATAAAATATCCTTATATCCATGGTTTGCAATGTTTTCATGTATATGGATGAGCTTATTGAAGCAATGAACGATGTGAAATATCCACCTTAACTTTCTGGATTATCTATTAGATTCTCAAGAGGACTTTGGAAAATACCAATGCATCTAATGATCTTCTGATATAGCATGTTACAAGCAACATATGACTGTTTAATAATTAAACATATAGACTTTTCTGTATTACAAATGTAAAGTTAGAAGAGTTTACCAGTAAGCTAACTGAAATTCTCTGGGCAATAAATTGTGACTTAAGAGTGAGAAATCATTCTCATTTCAGTAGAGTTAATTTGTTCAGTCTTGTCCGACTCTTTGTGACCTCATGGACTTCAGCACCAGGCTTCTCTGTTCATCACCAACTCCTGGAACCTACTCAGACTCATGCACATCATGTCAGTGATGCCATCCCACCCTCTCATCCTCTGTTGTTCCCTTCTCCTCCTGCCTTCAAACTTTCCCAGCATCAGGATCTTTTCCAATGAGTCAGTTCTTGGCATCAGGTGGCCAAAGTATTGGAGTTTCAGCTTCAGCATCAGTCCTTCCAATGAATATTCAGGACTGATTTCCTTTAGGATGGACTGGTTGGATCTCCTTGCAGTCCAAGCAACTCTCAAGAGTCTTCTCCAAAATCACAGCTCAAAAGCATCAATCCTTCGGCGATCAGCTTTCTATATAGCTCAACTCTCACATCCATACATGACTACTGGAAAAACCATAGCTTTGACTAAACGAAACTTTGTTGGCAAATAATGTCTCTGCTTTTTAATATGCTGTCTAGGTTGGTCATAGCTTTTCTTCCAAGGAGCAAGCATATTTTAATTTCATGGCTGCAATCACCATCTGCAGTGATTTTGGAGCCCAAGAAAATAAAGCCTGTCACTGTTTCCATTGTTTCCCCATCTACTTGCTTTGAAGTGATGGGCTTGGATGCCAGGATCTTAGTTTTCTGTATGTTGAGTTTTAAGCCAACGTTTTCACTCTCCTCTTTCACTTTCATCAAAAAGCTCTTTAGTTCTTCTTGGTTTTCTGCCCTAAGAGAGATGCCATCTGTGTATATGAGGTTATTGATCTTTCTCCCAGCAATCTTGGTTCCAGCTTGTGCTTCATCCAGCCAGCATTTTGCATGATGTAATCTACATATAAGTTAAATAAGCAGAGTGACAATATACAGCCTTGATGTACTCCTTCCCCTATTTGGACCAGTCTGTTGTTTCATGTCTAGTTCTAACTGTTGCTTCTTGACCTGCATACAGGTTTCTCATGAGGCAGGTCAGGTGGTCTGGTATCCCCATCTCTTTAAGAATTTCCTCCAGTTTTTTGTGATCCACACAGTCAAAGGCTTTGGGGCAGGTCATGAAGCAGAAGTAGATGTTTTTCTGAAACTCTCTTGTTTTTTGATGATCCAACAGATGTTGGCAATTTGATCTCTGGTTCCTCTGCTTTTTCTAAATCTAGCTGGAACATCTAGAAGTTCGTGGTTCATGTATTGTTGAAGCCTGGCTTGTATAATTTAGAACATTACTTTGCCAACATGTGAGATCAGCAAGGAGATCCAACCAATCCATCCTAAAGGAAATCAGTCCTGAATATTCATTGGAAGGATTGATGCTGAAGCTGAAACTCCAATACTTTGGCCACCTGATGCCAAGAACTGACTCGTTGGAAAAGATCCTGATGCTGGGAAAGATTGAAGGCAGGAGGAGAAGGGGTTGACAGAAGATAAGATGGTTGAAT
Organism: Cephalophus harveyi; assembly: GCA_006410635.1. Classification (NCBI taxonomy): domain Eukaryota; kingdom Metazoa; phylum Chordata; class Mammalia; order Artiodactyla; family Bovidae; genus Cephalophus; species Cephalophus harveyi. The sequence continues at coordinate 448,254 of SJYT01062461.1, read as the reverse complement.
GGCATCACCGACTCAATGAACATGAGTTTGAGTAAACTCCAGGAGTTGGTGATGGACAGGGAGGCCTTGTGTGCTGCAGTACCTGGGGTAGCAAAGAGTTGGACACAACTGAGTGACTGAACTGAACTGAGATGAGTGCAATTATGTGGTAGTTTAACATTCTTTGGCATTGCCTTTCTTTGGGATGGTAACAAAAACTGAACTCTTCCAGTCCTGTGGCCTCTGCTGAGTTTTCCAGGTTTGCTGGCATATTGAGTGCAGCACTTTCACAGCATCATCTTTTAGGATTTGAAATAGCTCAGCTGGAATTCCATCACTTCCACTAGCTTTATTTGTAGTGATGCTTCCTAAGACTCACTAGATTTCACATTCCAAGATGTGTGGCTCTAGGTGAGTAATCACACCACCATGGTTATCTGGGTCATTAAGATCTCTTTTGTATAGTTCTTCTGTGTATTCTTGCCACTCTTCTTAATATCTTCTTCTTCTGTTAGGTCCATACCTTCCTTTATTATGTCCATCTTTGCATGGAGTGTTCCCTTTGTATTTCTAATTTTCTTGAAGAGATCTCTAGTGTTTCCTATTCTATTACTTTCATCTATTTATTTGCATTGATTGTTGAGGAAGTCTTTATCTTTCCTTGCTATTCTTTGGAACTCTGAGAAATCTTTCTACTAGTATCCATTCATGGAGCAAGTGTTTTTTCTTAACTCTTGGCAAACTGTCATAACCGATACTGAGAAATGGTGGAGAAGAGGTTGTGTTTCAAAATTGAGAACTCTAAAAGCACAAACAAATTCAGCTTTTAGGATAGGGCAGCTACATGGATATGAGTTCAAGTGTAGGCCATAAAAGAAGACAAAGAAGGCACATCACATTTAAAATGCCTCAAACCTAGTGGGAAATCCAACTGGGTCAAGAATATAGAGGGCTAGACTGATACAAAAACCAATGGATTTCTACCAACAAGAAGTAGTAATACAGGAAGACATATAGATGATCAGTGTCAGACATCAAAGAATGAAATGAAGCCTGAAATCTAGAGACAAAGTGCAGTCACTAAAAGCAAGAGATACTGGATACTCTTCAGATTATATTCCAAATAAAGGAGAGAGAAGAATAGGGAAGAACCAAGTCATTGAAGAACTAGAAAATAAAATAAGAACCTGTTGCCACAGAGCTGGAGACTAGAATAGGAGGATTTAAGGCATAAGACAGTCACAAAGGAATTGGAAGGTAAAGTAAGGGTTTAAATTCCATAGAATGGGTATCGAGTTCCTATTAGGAGCAGCAGTCAATCCTGCTCATTCTTGAATCACTGGAATACTGTCCAGAGCTCCTCTTGTCTATACTCCAGACCAGAGATAAGAGTGGTTCTAGAGTCCTAGATAGGAAAGATTCTTAAGAATAATTAAATTATTCCAACTGTTAAGGTTAAGAACAAAGAGCTAGCAGAGATCTATGTTTCATGGATAATTCAGCAGCTTCATTTTAGCTTCTTTCTTTGTTCTTTTCACTTCTTGGTCCCTAACACTGAACTATAGCTCTTCTCAAGCTTCAGATAGATTTCTTTTTCATGTAAATATTCTAGATTCATTGAAACTACTCAATATACAACTACTTTTATAGTTAGCCTAACTACGTAGAGCAAAAGGAATGCTTAGTCAGTTCAAAATGGTGCAGCCACACTGGAAGACAGTTTCTTATAAAACTAAGCATGCTCTTACTATATGACCCAGCAATTGTGTTCCTCAGTATTTATTTACCCAACGGACTTGAAAACTTATGTCCACACAAAACCTGCACACGGATGTTATAACAGCTTTATTTAAATTGCCAAAACTTGGAAGCAACCAAGTTGTCCTTCAGAAAGTGAATGAAAAAATAAATTGTGGTACATCCAGACGATGGAATAGTATTCAGCACTAAATGGAAATGAGTTATCAAGGCATAAAAAGACATGGAGGAACTTTACATATGTATTGCTAAGAAAAGGAACAGACTTCCCAGATGTCTCAGTGGTAACAAAAAAAATTCCACCTACCAGTGCAGGAGACGCAGGAAATGCAGTTTCTACCCTTGGGTCAGGAAGATCCCCTCGAGTATAATCCCATGGACAGAGGAGCCTGATGGGCCGCAGAAAATGGGGTCACAAAGAGTTGGACAAGATTGAGCAACACAGCACAGCACACACGTAAAAGCAGCCAATCTGAAAAGGCTACATATTGTAGAACTCCAACTACATGACAGTCTAGAGAAGGAAATTCTGAGGCTATAAAAGGCCGATGGTTGCTGGGTTGGGGAGAGGGGGAAGTATAATAGAGCAGAGCGGAGTTTTAGGGCAGTGAAAATACTCTGTATGGCACCATCATGGTAGATTCATGTCCTTATATGTTAAACTCATAGACTGAAAAATATCGCAAGAACTCCGATGTAGACAATGGGCTTTGGGTGATTAGGATGTGTCACTATAGCTTCATGGATTGTCACAAAAGTACCACTCCATTGTGTGTCAGGGGCCAGCGTGAGGAATCCCGCCCATGACAAGGTCATGTGGAAGGAAGCCTGACAAATGCAAGGACGTGATCAGGTTTCAGGGGTTCCCCCTGGAATCTCCTGAGCATCCACCCCCCCAAAATATAAGAATCTGCCAGCCTTTGTACTCTGCTTCTCCACTCTTCTGATATTCTCTGGAAAAAGTCAATTCAGGGCTTTAGTCTTCTGCATTTGAAAGGGATGTTTCAGTTAAACCCCCTCTGATAACTCTCTAGCTTGTCTAACAGGTTCCCCAGACCTCTTACAGCTTGTGAATTGCTTTGGATAGATAGTAGTTTTGATGTTAGCAACACTAGACTTTTGAGTTAATTACTTTTCTTTGTTATATATCACTGCACTCCTCTTGTGTCCTTGCTATGTAAGAATGTAACTTTACTTAGTGCTTTCTGAGAGTGGCACCAGACTTTGGGAAGATCAACAAAAATAAGTTTTCTGGTTGACAAACCCTTATCAGGAAAAAGGCTGTAAAATGTTAATTGGCTCTTTTGGCTAGAAGATAATGTAAATCACCTAAGACTTGTGTATACAATTAGGTATGCAGAGAGAAAAGCCTGGTTTTGATAAGAGTCAGGGCTGCTGACACCACATAATTTTGTATTACCCATTGATCTCTATGTACAATCAAAGGTATAAAAGGAGATTCTAGACAATAGAGGATGGGATCAGTCGCTGGACTGGTTTCCCCCGTGTCTCCTCTTTACTTTAATTTCAGGCTGAATTCCCATCTGGAACGGGGAGGCTCATCATGTCTACTTACTTGCCCTGGCTTTTAAGATCTGTGAGAAAGAGAGCCCAAGGCGGGGCACTCTCCGCTATTCAAATGGGCGCCGGTGGCCTAACAAAGATGGTGCAAGCTCCTTGTCTGGAGTTTTATTGGCTTTCCCCGTAAACCAAGTTATTCAGCCTCTTTTTTCCACTTAATTTTCCTACTATACTATCTCTTTCTAATCTAATCTTATATTAATAAATAAATAAATCTTTCCTTGCCGACGCCGTCCACCCTTCGAATCACTCTGGATCCACCAGGGCTGGACCCCAGTAGTTGTGGGGTATTTATAATGGAGGTGACCATGCATGAGAAGGGCAGAAAGCAAATGGGGAATCTCTGTTCTATCCCTTCGGTATTGCTGTTAATTTTAAACTGCTCTGAAAAACTCTTAATAACAAATTCAAAGTAAAATAAAAATAATAATTCAGCCATTTCCCCAGAAACAGATGTACTGCTGGCTTTAGAGTAAGGTACCATCAACATCAATGGTTTTTCATGCTCAAGTACACTGCAATTCTCAATGGAAATAAGTTAATTGGTTGATCTTTATTATTAATAGAAAAAAATATTGTTAGGTCAAATCTTTAAAATGATTTTTGGACAATGAATTATTTTATAAATTGCATGCAAACTAGAAGTGAAAAAAGAGCTGAATCAGAAACATAATAGGACCTTGGAAAGTAAAAAGAAACTACTGGGAAAGGGGAATATAGGAAAGAGTATAAGAGCTTTCTGGTTTCTGTTTTTATTCATTTTGTTTGCTAATTGTAGAAATACAATTTTCAAAAAGGTAAATATAAAATGAACACCTGTCAATGACTATTTAGTTTAGTAATTAATAAAGGAACTAATAAGATGTTAAAGCTGGTCCAAAACTGTTTTATTTTGATAAACTGGCATATAAAGGCAAGTTAACAAAGGAATGTTTGGATAGGTTTGTTACATTAGACAAAAAAAGATTACTGTCTAACAGGGCCAAATCCTGAAGCATTTGAGGTCATTTATTTCACTGGACAGATCTTATATGCAACTTTCCTGAAAAAAAAAAAATCTACAAGTCAATTTTTTTGTTCAGTCACTGAATTGTGTCTGATTCTTTGCAACCCCATGCACTGCAGCACACCAGGCTTTCCTGTCCTTCCTTATCTCACAGAGTTTGCTCAAATTCATGTCCATTGAGTTGGTGATGCTATCTAGCCATCTCATCCTATGCTTCTTTCTTCTCCTCCTGCTTTCAATCTTTCCCAGCATAAGGGTCTTTTCCAGTCAGTCAGCTCTTCGAATTAGATGGCCAAAGTATTGGAGTGTAGCTTCAGCATCAGTCCTTCCAATGAATATTCAGGGTGATTTCGTTTTAGGATTGACTGATTTTATCTCCTTGAAGCCCAAGGGACTCTCAAGAGTCTTCTCCAGCACCACAATTTGAAAGCATTAATTTTGCCCTTAAAATGTCAGACATTGCCTAGCCAATTGCAAGCGGATCCAAGAACACCAATGAAAGGACACACAGTAATCTGTCGCATTTGTTTATTTCTAAGTTTCAAATAATTTTTTCTGACAGTACTATCACTATGTTACATGCATGCTTTTTTTCAAAAGGAAAATCCACACACATGTAACCAGATGGTTTTACTAACAACAGAGCAATAACATTTCTTATCAGTATGAAAATCTTATTATGATGTACTATACATATGGAATATCCATTATTCCAGAAACTCTCAGTCATTTTTTTTCTTGAGAATGCTAGACTGCACAGCTTATCTGAAAATCAAATTAACTTTATGAGTAGCACTCTTGCAATCACATTTTGCTTGTAATCAAAAGATGTTCTCAACAAAACCAGAGAAAAATGCTACATATTTCAGAGTGAGTACTAATCACAGTTAAGCTAGAATTTATGCCTTAATTGTTGTCCCATGCACCTAAATAGGCAACCTAAGACTGTCTCCCTATCTTATAAAGGAAAGATATATCAAAGTGCAATGTGGGAGACCTGGGTTCGATCCCCAGTTTGGGAAGATCCCCTGGAGAAGGAAATGGCAACTCACTCCAGTATTCTTGCCTGAAGAATCTGATGGATGAAGAAGCCTGGCAGGCTGCATTCAATGGGTAACAAAGAGTTGGGCATACGACTGAGCAACTAACACACATATCAAAATTAAGATACCTTTGGTCATTAATGATTTTGAAATGGCAAGATATAGCATCATGAGAAATGAATAGAACATCTGAGAATGATAAATTTCTCTATTATTAATATTAGTCACATAGTAGAAATATTAATCAGACAGATTTAATTCTAGTTCTACAATATGAAGGCCAAATAAGAGATTGATTAACTTTTAGTTGCAGTGATAAACCTGTTAGAAGTCTTGCTCTTTTTTTTTTATTTTTACATCCTCATGAGACCAGATTAACACAAATGAACATTAGTCAGAGTCATATTTGAGAGGAAGACTCCCAGTAGTAATTTATATATTTTATTACTGGGCACAAGAAAAGTGAAAACTCTAATTTTGAGGGGATACATCTGGTATACCTACTAAAACTCTATAATGATGCATGTGTTTTTATCTATGTTGATTCCAGACTTCCTGGTTTGCTGGAAGTTGCATGAAAATTTAAATTTAAACACCATCTATGCATATTGGTCATAAGAGGAAAGAAAAAGTTCAAACTTATAGGTTTTCTATTACTATCATCAAATATATACCTATCGCTAGGTTTGGACTTCTTCCTCAAAAACCGTTAGGATAATTCCCACCCCCTTGAAAGACCTGGAACCATTCATCATTATTTGAGGCACGCATGTGAGTGATTCTCAGATAAAGCATGATTCCCAAGGCTTCAACTGTGAGAATATGGTGCCAAGTACAGGCCTCAAATAGGCTGCCAAATACAGGTCTCAAAGGGCTTCCCAAGTGACTCAATGGTAAAAGAACACACCTGCAAAGCAGGAGATGTGGGTTCAATCCTTGGATCAGGAAGATGCCCCAGAGGAGGAAATTGCAACCCACTCTAGTATTCTTGCCTGAAGAATCCCATGGACAGAAGAGCCTGGTAGACTACAGTCCATGGGGTCACAAAGAATGGATCATGACAGAGCATCTGAGAACGCACACATAGGCCTCAAAATGGGCACTGGTGTAAGAAGGAATAGTCATGTTGGAATATGCTTTCCCAATTAATAATGAGATTCAGCCCAACAAAATTGATTGCTGCATACTTGGGGGTTCGGGCATTGTGTATAAAGAGGCAAATGAATGTTCTTGACTCTGCATTTGAAATCTTCTTGGTTGATTTCTTCATCAATATATTCTAGGCACCTAGAGCAACTACCTAGCTACTCATGAAATCATTACTGAGTGAGTGCAGGAATGAATCAATGACAAAGGCAAGACTTATGAAACAATTAGGAAACAAGAAAATCCAGTTTATTTTTTTTTATTTTTCCTATTACTTAAAATATTTTAATTTCTAAAGAAGTTTAAACCACATTAAAATTTAAATAACTGTACAGTACTTGATAATACATTTCAATAAACTGAACAAACCAATAAAACAAAACCAATTAAATAAATAAAACAAACCAATTAAATCAGTTTACTTTCCACCTTTATGTACACTCTTCTGCTCTCCCAGGAGGATATAAAAATCAACAGTGAAAATGGAAAATTTAAATACAGCGTACGATATAAGGCCAAAAGAATTTCTAAAGCTAAATTTCACCTAGTAATACCCTATAACTACCAGTATGCTTACAACAGATAGGAATTTAAAACAAAACAAATCCAATTTGATTAAATCCACAATTAACAGATGTTTTCATTTCATTCATTTGAATAAAATAACAACCACTGTTTTATCCAATACACCATTATCAGCGGCAGAAGAAATGATCTGCCTAGTTGTGCAAAACAAGATCAGTTATCTTCTGAAAGAATGTGAGCTTTTCAAACTCAGTTCTTTTTCATTTGTGTCATAATTTTCAAAATAATAAGCAGCTCCAGTTAATGTCTCAGCAGTCTACTTCACTACGCGAGGGTATCCTCCATGAATTCATCATATAGCCACTTACAGGTATCATCTTTCGAACATTCTATGGTTTCAAAAAGGCGCTGAAAGTCTTCAGGGTACATATCTACTACTCTCACATCTTTATGTTTTTTTATTTGCTTCAATATATGCACTGCATCAATTGGACTCAATGAAGGTAAATGGTCTATTAGCTTGGCATTGCGTTTCATAAAACATTGCCTTAACATGTGAAAAAATACATCATAGTTAAAAGGTGTTAAGGTTCCTGTAAATAAATTTCTATGAGGAGTCAACTGAATAAAACATAGGCTTTGTTCTAATGATTCCCTATGCCTTAGCTTTTCCAGTTATCCCTTTACAGTATATGTGTCAAATGATGAGGAAGTCTCCGTACACAGGACCTTGATCGCACAAGCTGTTTGACCGAGCACACTTAATGACTGATACAAGCCTGGAGTTTGGGGATTTGCCGTTAGTTTCCGGCATTCCTTTTCAGAAATAAATTTAGTTCTGCTCGTCCATATTTATATACAGAAGAACAGGAATACAGGTCATGTAAAATTTTCCAAAGTGTGTTTCTCTCAGTTTTAACTGGTAAGATCCCAACTACTTTTAAAGGGAAACCTTTTTTCCAAGGATGTGCTTTCACTCCCAAATACTGAAAAAGCATATCTGAAGTCATAACAGGAGGTGTCACTGTGCCACGATTTCTAGGGTACAGTTTAAAAGAAGTCACAATAGATCACTTCTAGTCTTCCGTTCACACTGTCTCCTAAGGACTAGAGAGACAGAGAGAACTTCAATCCTGGAATAAAATGCTTGTCACTTTCAAGGGCAATCACTCTGGCACCACTTTCAAGCAATGCTCGGGTGAGTGCTCCAGCACCTGGATTGCACTCCAGGATTAGCTGGCCAGCTTCTCGTTTTCCCCGCAGCATGCGCACCACGGTCTCAGCCACTCGGACTGGTTACGTAGCGCTTGGTCTCAGAGCGGGACTTGTACAGGCGCGAGGACGATTTCCCAAATCCCACATCGGGCTTCAGTTGCGGATGGAAGTCATACAAGCCACGACAGTTCTCTGCCGGGACGTCCTTCCACCTCGCCACTCCGGAATTCAAAACGCAAAATCACCCAGCGCGGGTAAAGGCTGAAAGCGTCAGCCGAGAGGGAATTCCCACCCCTGGGACCCACATTCTCACCCGATAAGGCCTGTCCCAGGGTCTCCCAGGATCGTTACATTGTCGACGAACTCCATACAGGGCACATCCCACGTGCCACTTCCGCCGGCCTAGCCCTACTCCAGGACTAGGCCAGCGGAAGTAAAAAAATCCAGTTTAAAAGAGCTCTGGGCTGACTGTCATGTATGAGTTGATAAGCACACACACATAAAGCAAGATAGAAAAATCAGCATTTGTTGGAGTTAAAGAAGAAGACTTCATGAAGAAGACATGACTTGCATGGACTTTGATTAGGTGGCAGAAATGATGAGGCAGAGAAATGGAAGCCCTTAAGTATGAGCAGCTCTACAGTACACACTCATCTTACTCACTTTAGTGAGCTTCTTAATTAGATAAAACTCAGCTATTATTATATCAGAAATTCAATGAGAAGCCTTTATTTGAAGATGCCCACTTTGTTTTCCCTTAAATACTAGTCACTGTTATTTCTCATTACATTTTTCTTATGAATTAATTCAATTAAATATTGGTTAAATGCCTGCCACAAAGGAGAGTTTGTGTTAAATCTAGAGATCCAAATAGAATGTTGTTCCATTCCCTGCACTTAAGTGTCTTACAGACTCATGAAGACGACTGACAAGTGAGCTGTATAAACACCAAAGAAGCTGTATCTCACAAAAGCCAAAGAGCTCTCATTACCTTTATGAGATCAGTTTCTCTATAAGCTGATGTCCACTTTATTTCATTAAAGAGAGGATTTTTAATCAGTTGATAATATCTTATTTTTTCTCCTTTTCTGGATTTTCAGCTAATACTATGCTATTAATTCAATAAGCTAGAATATGCAAGATACACAAAGAAAAATTTGAGTATTGAAGGACGTTCATCCACAGACTGGCCTCCTTTTAATAATCTCTTCATCTTCCAGTAGTGGCACTCAAGAGACCTGAAATCTCAACTCATCCAGTTCAAATATCTTTGATTAGGCAAGGCTACTAAATTATAATCACCCTGTTCAGTTGCTAAGTCGTGTCTGACTCTGGATCCCATGAACAGCAACACACCTTCACTAACTCCACGAGTTTGCTCAAACTCACGTCCATTGAGTCAGTGATGATGTCCAGCCATCTCATCTTCTGTCGTTCCCTTCTCCACTTGCCCTCAATCTTCCCCAGCATCAAGGTTTTTTCCAGGGTGTCGACTTTTTCCATCAGGTGGCCAAAGTGTTCAAGCTTCAACCTCAGTCTTTCCAATGAATATTCATGGTTGATTTCTTTTAGGATTGACTGGTTTGATATCTTCTCTGTCTAAGGAGCTCTCAAGAATCTTCTCCAGCACCACTGTTTGAAAGCATCAGTTCTTCAGTGCTCAGCCTTCTTAATGATCCAACTCTTACATCCATACATGACTACTGGAAAAACTGTAGCTTTGACTTTACAGACCTCTGTGGGCAAAGTGATGTCTCTGCTTTTTAATATGCTGTCTAGGTTGGTCATAGCTTTTCTTCCAAGGAGCAAGTGTCTTAATTTCATGGCTGCAGTCACCTTCCACAGTGATTTTTATCTTGAGAGAGCCTAACTTTTCAAGAGCATTTTAAACTGCTGCTTTTTTGTGTTCTTATTTTTTTAAAGTCTAAATAGCAATAAAATAGACTTAGACGTCTATTCCTATGTTTCTTCTTTGATTAAATTTATTGTGAATCAGATATAATGAACGCAACACTTCTGGACCACAGCCAGCCTTCGATTTAAGCTAAGCATTGTTAGTAACGAAGCTCTCACTCAGAACTTCTCTGCTCCTTTAGAGAGACAGATGTGAGGCGTGGTCCATGACCAGGTCCATGAACCTCCTTCCCCAGCCTCTGGAGCAGTAGACACACTCTAACACTGCTTTCAGTTACTGTCATTTATAGAGCAGTTCCTTCATCCAAAACTCTTTGCATACAGTTTCTCTTTACTTCCCAAATAACCCTTAAAGTAAGAATATCCCCATTACACTGTCGAGGTCATGAAATAGAGGGTTACAGAGGTTAATTAACTTGCCAAAACCTCAGACACTAGTAAAGGGCAGAGTTATCAGGCTTCTATCCCAAGTCCTTCCTTCTCCTACACCCTGAATACTACTGCCTCTTGAACCTGTGAGGGTCTGGGAGCTAGCTCAGTCCATTTTTAAAGGCTTTTCTGAATAAACAGGGAGGCATAATTCTTGATTTTTGTATTCCTTTCCTAGACAAATTGAGCCTCATATACTTTGATGCAAGTAGCTACAAAGATCTTCTAGGTTTTCAGTTAGAAAATCAAGAAGGCTGGTTCAAATTCTGTGTAGAAAGAGGTTTGCATGGGTTCTTTGCTTCTCAGAGTGTCAGTTCAGAGGATGTTAAAAATATTCACCTCTCAGATTCTCTTGTGGTGTAAACAGGAATATATGGATAGAGCTTGGGGAAAACCTGTTGCTTTCCTGATGAAAGAGGAGAGTATCAGCTCTACTCCTCCCCTCTTTTCGTTCTTTCCTCCTTCTGTCTAGAATACAGAGGTGATACCTGAAACGACAGCATCTGTCTTGTGACTGAGCACCAAATCCTCCCAGTAAAGATTCCGGAGCCCAAAGTTGGAAGGAAGTTGGGTTCTTATTTAATTACTTGAGCCCATGTCTGGAATTGCCTATTTCCAAGAGTAGAAAAGTCAACTCTTATTTGATTAAGAAGTTTTAGTAATGTTTATGTTGCCTTCATTTCCAAATCATATAGACTTTACTTTTTACTTCAATATCTTTTATTGTTAGTCCTCAGACAGAGAAAAGTCAGTTAAAATAGGCTTTATCATAGTGACTGTTAGTTATAGCCTTCCCTATAAGCAAGCATAACTGTGGATGCTTTCTCTTCAATACTTCATAGGCAAGACTTTGAATAAATAAGTAGAATTCTTTTTTTATTCTAATTTTCCTCCCATTTAGAATGGAATTAGTCAATCTTACATGTAGTCCACATCAAGGCCCTATGTGCAAATGAGTTAAAATGCATACAGTTATACAGAAGAAAGGAAATATTTGCATATAAAATCTAATCAGTAATGCATTAATAGTTTGGTCTGACTATTGCTTGCTATTTAAAATTTGTCAAACATTGTTTAAATGTGCTATAAATAATTTTGATGAATTATGAATAAAACTCCTTCAGAACATGGCACACCTTATGAATGTAATCAGTGGCCTTCTAAGATGCTAGAATTAAACAGAATTAAGGCCCGTCTAGTCAAGGCTATGGTTTTTCCAGTGGTCATGTATGGATGTGAGAGTTGGACTGTGAAGAAGGCTGAGCACCGAAGAATTGATGCTTTTGAACTGTGGTGTTGGAAAAGACTCTTGAGAGTCCCTTGGATTGCAAGGAGATTCAACCAGTCCATCCTAAAGGAGCTCAGTCCTGGGTGTTCTTTGGAAGGACTGATATTAAAGCTGAAGCTCCAGTACTTTGGCCACCTCATGCGAAGAGTTGACTCATTGGAAAAGACTCTGATGCTGGGAGGAATTGGGGACAGGAGGAGAAGGGGACAACAAAGGATGAGATGGCTGGATGGCATCACCGACTCAATGGATGTGAGTCTGAGTGAACTCTGGGAGTTGGTGATGGACAGGGAGGTCTGGTGTGCTACAGTTCAGGGGTCACAAAAAGTTGGACATGACTGAGTGACTGAACTCAAATGAACTGAAGTCTCCAGAATGATCAGTTATAGAAATGAGATAAAATAGAAAGACAATAAAATTGAAAAAAGAGAAAAACATATGGCAGCATAGAAGTTTTAAAAAGAAAAATAGATTGCTTAAATGGGAATCACTAAGATGATCTCTAAAAATAGATTCATTAAAGTGAGAAAAATCACTTTATGAATAATGTTATCATAAATATCATACCAACAATTGGATAATTATTCTAATAAAATATTTTCAATTCATTAAATATCTTTTGCAAAGAGAAATTTAAATAAGAGTATGAGTAGGAAAACAATAAGGTGTAGCTTTCAGTGAATTCAACTAGCAATTTCATCAAAGCCCAGCTCTCATTCATCTGAATTTAGGAACCACATATTTTCACAGTTCAGTTCAGTTCAGTCACTCAGTCGTGTCCGACTCTTTGCGACCCCATGAATCGCAGCACGCCAGGCCTCCCTGACCATCACCATCTCCCAGAGTTCACTCAGACTCACGTCCATTGAGTCAGTGATGCCATCCAGCCATCTCATCCTCTGTCATCCCCTTCTCCTCCTGCCCCCAATCCCTCTCAGCATCAGAGTCTTTTCCAATGAGTCAACTCTTCCCATGAGGTGGCCAAAGTACTGGAGTTTCAGCTTTAGCATCATTCTTTCCAAAGAACACCCAGGGTTGATCTCCTTCAGAATGGACTGGTTGGATCTCCTTGCAGTCCAAGGAACTCTCAAGAGTCTTTTCCAACACCACAGTTCAAAAGCATCAATTCTTCAGCACTGAGCTTTCTTCATAGTCCAACTCTCACATCCATACATGACCACTGGAAAAACTGTAGCCTTGACTAGACAGACCTTTGTTGGCAAAGTAATGTCTCTGCTTTTGAATATGCTATCTAGGTTGGTCATAACTTTTCTTCCAAGGAGTAAATGTCTTTTAATTTCATGGCTGCAGTCACCATCTACAGTGATTTGGGAGCCCCCCAAAATAAAGTCTGACACTGTTTCCACTGTTTCCCCATCTATTTCCCATGAAGTGATGGGACCAGATGCCATGATCTTTGTTTTCTGAATGTTGAGCTTTAGGCTTCAGTCCTGGGTGTTCTTTGGAAGGACTGATATTAAAGCTGAAGCTCCAGTACTTTGGCCACCTCATGCGAAGAGTTGACTCATTGGAAAAGACTCTGATGCTGGGAGGAATTGGGGACAGGAGGAGAAGGGGACAACAAAGGATGAGATGGCTGGATGGCATCACCGACTCAATGGATGTGAGTCTGAGTGAACTCTGGGAGTTGGTGATGGACAGGGAGGTCTGGTGTGCTACAGTTCAGGGGTCACAAAAAGTTGGACATGACTGAGTGACTGAACTCAAATGAACTGAAGTCTCCAGAATGATCAGTTATAGAAATGAGATAAAATAGAAAGACAATAAAATTGAAAAAAGAGAAAAACATATGGCAGCATAGAAGTTTTAAAAAGAAAAATAGATTGCTTAAATGGGAATCACTAAGATGATCTCTAAAAATAGATTCATTAAAGTGAGAAAAATCACTTTATGAATAATGTTATCATAAATATCATACCAACAATTGGATAATTATTCTAATAAAATATTTTCAATTCATTAAATATCTTTTGCAAAGAGAAATTTAAATAAGAGTATGAGTAGGAAAACAATAAGGTGTAGCTTTCAGTGAATTCAACTAGCAATTTCATCAAAGCCCAGCTCTCATTCATCTGAATTTAGGAACCACATATTTTCACAGTTCAGTTCAGTTCAGTCACTCAGTCGTGTCCGACTCTTTGCGACCCCATGAATCGCAGCACGCCAGGCCTCCCTGACCATCACCATCTCCCAGAGTTCACTCAGACTCACGTCCATTGAGTCAGTGATGCCATCCAGCCATCTCATCCTCTGTCATCCCCTTCTCCTCCTGCCCCCAATCCCTCTCAGCATCAGAGTCTTTTCCAATGAGTCAACTCTTCCCATGAGGTGGCCAAAGTACTGGAGTTTCAGCTTTAGCATCATTCTTTCCAAAGAACACCCAGGGTTGATCTCCTTCAGAATGGACTGGTTGGATCTCCTTGCAGTCCAAGGAACTCTCAAGAGTCTTTTCCAACACCACAGTTCAAAAGCATCAATTCTTCAGCACTGAGCTTTCTTCATAGTCCAACTCTCACATCCATACATGACCACTGGAAAAACTGTAGCCTTGACTAGACAGACCTTTGTTGGCAAAGTAATGTCTCTGCTTTTGAATATGCTATCTAGGTTGGTCATAACTTTTCTTCCAAGGAGTAAATGTCTTTTAATTTCATGGCTGCAGTCACCATCTACAGTGATTTGGGAGCCCCCCAAAATAAAGTCTGACACTGTTTCCACTGTTTCCCCATCTATTTCCCATGAAGTGATGGGACCAGATGCCATGATCTTTGTTTTCTGAATGTTGAGCTTTAAGTGCTCAGTAAAAATTAATTTTCTTTCCCTAAATTAAAAAAAAAATGATTCACTTGATCCAAATCAGTGGATACTTATAAAGTGACTTTCACTGGTAATTAGAAAGTTAGGAATATGAAAAATGCAATGCTACATAAATATTCAGCATGGATTTTTTTAAGAATTTCACAGCTATAGCATTTTTAATTGTAATTTTGACACAAAAGGTTAGAGTGTGGCATTCTTGTCCTTAAAATAAGAGCTACAACTTTAAAATTTTGTTTTTAGTGACCATTAGACTTCGAGAAATGTGATCACATTAACATCAATTTGGCAGAATAGTTATAAATAAAAGGTGTGACAAATGCAACCTTCAGAGCAGAGAGCTGTCTCTTGTGAGGGCCACAGGGGTCGGCATGAAGCTCCTGTCTTCTCTAACATCTGGATTATTGATGGTTAGCATTAATGATGTGAAAGCAGAACACACAGCATGTTAATAAAATTTGCAGATGTTACAAATTTGGAAGCTGTTGTACACACCAGGAGACTAAGAATTAATACAAATGGATCTAATGAGATTACAGATATGAGAAGAAAAGAGGAAAATTAGATTCCATTTAGAAGCATGCAGCTAATCAGTCTTGGGGGAGGTAATCTGAAACATGTTCACTCAGCAGGTCTGAAGACAAACCTGGGAAGTAATCAATTTAAACAAAAATGCAAAGTGCAATAATAAGACTGCTGGGATGAGAGAAGGAGTACAGTTCCAAGATCACTCAGCTGTGCCAGACTTGAGCCTTTCTTATCTGGAACTGCTCTGAGTAGGTCTGAAGGAAGAGACCTGGAAAGCAGGGAGCTATTAATTTGGAAGTTAAGAAGAAAAAGCAGTTCCCTGGTACAATGGTAGCATCAATAGCCACTTGCAAGTTCTGGGTTGAGCACAGTCATGTGTACTTGAATTGCCACAGTGTTAAAAAAAAAAACACATACACACACAAAAGAATGCTAAAAATGTTATCGACATAACTATTGTGGCCTATTTAGGTTCACGGTCCAGGGCGACTACTCTTCTAATTCAAAAAGAACTGAAGACCTCAGGAAGTGGGATAGGGCTGCAAAATAAAGCTGATCGCACTCAAGGGTATAAATGTAGCCTACGGGGAAGTAGACGTGATAAAGGTAACACATTTATGACAGCTTTGGGGTCAGTACTCTCAGCTTTGAGCTTTGTAACTTTAGGAAGATAACTTTACGCTATTTAGTTGCTGTATATTGCAAAATATATTTAACTTTTATGAGTCTCTGTTTTCCTATTTATAAAACAGATATAATAATGCCAGTTTTCTTGATGAAAATTTCTTCTTTCTCTTCAGTGAGACCTATATCAGAAAATTTGATTGTGAATTGCCTTGTCCTGCAGCAGCTTGAAGCCACGAATAAAAAAGTAAGTTTTTTTATCTCTCTTGGAAGTACGTATACTGTATTACAAAGGTAATTATTTTCAGGCTCGACATGGCCGTCTCAGCCAAACGCTCTGTCTTGTCTTCCCATTGGCTAATTCTGAAAGTGAAGCAAGCTCTTGGTAGCCACCCGGAAATCGCTCCTCTCGGGTGCTTCCTCTCGGCCGCTTTCCTTGGCTGCAGCTGATCTTTCCTTGGGTGCAGCAGCTGTCTATGACTCCCACTGTGAGAGGACCATCTCTGCTCTGTCTCCTATAACCTAACGTTTCCAGAGTCAGTCTTCTGGTCTTGACATTCCCAATTGGTGGCTCTTTTAGGAGCCTCGTCCCCACAATGTTCATGAACATTCCACAGGAGCAAAACAGATGAAGACGACTTCCTCCAGGGAGACTGCTCACACTGGGAGACTTGTGGTGTCAACGACCCGCTGAGTTCATTGTGTGTTTAAGTTTCTATTATCTGCGAGGAGCAAGACTGTAAAGCACGACACAGAAATTCCATGTGTCATATCAGTCTTTCCTCCCTTGGCTTCCTCCTGCTGTTTCTCTGAGGTGAAGGGAGTGCTACCCTCTGCAGGCTTAAGGTTAGCATTCTAACATCTGTAGAAAACTTGGGTACCTAAAACTCATGGCTTCACCCCAAAATCTTCTAAATGTGTCTATTCAAAAACTACTGGAACCACAAACGCAAACATAACCCTAGAGTATCTGGAATAGCGCATAGTTCCATGAAACAGATGTGTGCACGTGTGTGTGCTCAGCCACCCAGTCATATCTAACTCTCTGTGACCCCATGGACTGTAGCCTGCCAGGCTCCTCTGTCCGTGGGGTTTCCCAGCAAAAATAATGGAGTTGGGTTGCCATTCCCTTCTCCAGGAGATCCCATACCACTCAACTGACACACCATGAGAGACTTTCCAACTCAGGCACAAAGTCAACTACTAGTAGCTAAAAGATTGAACTCTTGTGAGAGTACAGTGGGAAGGGCACAGATGACCGATCACGTGCCCGTGAAGATCAGGCATGTCTGCCTTCAAACACTAGTTCTGTCCCTTAGCGCTTCTGTAACTTTGGAAAGCTCCTTAGACTCTCAGAGCCTCAGTTTCCTTGTCTGTCAAACAGAAATGAGAATATCTCTTCCATGGAAGAGATTAGAAGAATTAAATAAAATAATAGATGTACTATTTACTATGTCTGGCGAGTCTTCAGCATTCAAAAAATAAGTTCTTGATGCTCCTAAAATAGAGAAGCTTTGTTGGTGATTTCTTCATATACTATAAAACTATTCATGAGAAAAATTCTTACTAACATGGATTATTTGTCATATGTGGCATTATGGTGGATTGGCCTTGTCATTCAGGTCCCTAAATTTGTCCTGTTTTCATATAACCCTTTGCAGTCACCTGTCTGCTTCTTTTTCTTCCATTCTTAACCAGATACATCTAGGGAACACCAAGTCCCCCTTGAACCAACACATGACCCCTCCTAAGGCTTTGTCTGGACTTCCTTCCTGTATTCAATTCCTCTGGTGATGATGTTAATACGATTACACCTGTCTGATGAGATAGACTTGGTGAAGTACTTAGGGTATAAACCACTTTTCTCATCCAATATGACCACACAGAAACACACATATTTAAGAATTCAAGGTTACTCCAGAAACTGTAAAGTTTAATATAGTGTTTCCAACAATGTACTGAAACAGTGTATTTGCTTAAGGCTTAAGTATTATTTGATTCAATCTACTTAGTCAAATAATAGTTAAAACTAGCATTTACTGAGAATTTTCCATGTGGTAGGCACTGTAATATGTGTCATCTTATCTAATCCTCACCACAATCTTTTGAGTTAAAGATTTTCATTATCTCTATTTTGCAGATGAGGCAGTTGAGGCATAGAATATTTAAACAGCTTGACCGAGCCAGTGCCTTAAACAAGCAACAATAACAACAACGAAAAATACCTGACTACTGTTTATCCACACTTTCCAATTTTCAAGTGATTCACAGATTTCTTTAGTTTATAAGGTTCTTCATGCAAGTGACCTAACTGTTATTTCTTCTAATGACACCTTAAAACAAAATCACTCATTTCATTTTAATCATTTAACTCAAATTTTGGGTAGTTAAAAATAAACCTATAACAAACTGAAGATTGCAACAGCTATTATCAAAATGGTAATACTTTAAGTGTTTTACATTCTATATTATTTCTCACTTTTAGCTGCTGTATTTACTTTTTATTTAAATATCAAAATGTGTCAATATAAATCTTTAATACATGTAATAAACTGAAAGGAGTAATTTAACTTTACAATATTATAAAATCATAAGAAAAGTAGCTATTTTTACATTTTTAGAAACTCTGATGGACTATTTTATCAAGTGACAGTCAATGGGAGCAGACAACCAATGCAACATAATTAGGCATCTACCAACATACAGAGCTGTTGGATTTCTCAACCCCATGGGCAACAGAAATGGCAGAGCAGATTTTTTGGAAATTTTACACATTAGTACATAAACAGTCTGTCAAGAAATCACACTTTTCAGATGCCTACCTCCTACAGTTTTCAAGACATTACCAACTATCACAAATGTGATTTGCAGGGGAGAAGTTTCCTAGTCTCCTAGCTTCAATAGAAAGTGATTGTCATCACTGACAGAGTCCAGGAATATCAAGCGAAAAATAAAAAAATTGATCTGCCAGTGCTTTGTGCACCATGACAAAAAAAAAAAAAAAAAAAACAACTCAATAAAGTTTTTTTTTTTTTCCCCAGAGATTTAATATCTTGCCAGCAAGAGCAGATTCAAGTTATACTGAGTAGGAGACTAGATTGAAAAAAGACATGCTAAAGAAAAAAGTACACTGTAAAGCGTCCCTAAAAGTATATAGAAGCAAAAAAAAAAAAGAAAAAGCACTTGGCAACAGTTTGTAAAATAGGATGAATCAAAAGCCAATTAAGAGATCAAAATATATGCAGCCAATATCCAAAGAGTAGGGACGACATATAGGCAGCTTGGAAGCTAATTAGAATGGAGAGGTGATAATTGTATGCGCTGGGAGAAGGCAAACTGTAGAGAGTTGAATGGAAATGAGGCAAAGATTGAGAAGGAAAAGATCTCAACACTTCTGCAGTGTGGTAGTAAATAGTATAAAACAAAAATGTGAGAAATGAGCCCCTGGATGAGGTGCTGGGTGAGGATCAGGGTTTAATATATTTTAAATTGTGGATTTCCTCCTCACTGGAAAGAGCATGCCCTCCAGTCGTCTACATTCACCCTCTATTTCTTTTCAAATCGTCTTGAGGGACTCCGAAGGTTGGGAGTCGAGATCAAGTCCCACTTCAGTTTTTAAACTGTTTCCCTGGGCTGGGCTGCATGCCAATTCAGAGATTTTTGTTTGTTTTGGCTCTTCCGGTCTCTGTGGCTATAGGTTGCTGTTTTTTATTTCTTCCAGTAAAGCTTGTCCTGGCCTACCTGGTCTTACCACTCTTCATATCTTTTGCATATTACTAGCTTTTACCCTGAATGTCTACAAAATCTTGTTCCATCTCCCTCCTTGACAATGACCTATTTTGTCAGGACGACTGTAGAGCTTTACTCCAGATGGTAAACAGAGCAAAATCTAAATTTTCTTTTAACAAAGTTGCTGAAGTGATGACTTTATTCAATGAAGTATCTTGAAGTTTGGTGAGACCCCAGATTCCTATGTTGTCTTATCCTCAATACTCTGAGTGTCTCTAAGCGGAGGTTCTGGGCAGTCAGCTTCCCACGGCCTTTGTCAAAATGACAATATGCTTACATAAACACACTTGTAGATCAATCTCTTCCAAACTGTTTCCACAAATTCTTTCTATCTCTTGATAAGTTGATCAGAAGGATAGCTGCTTCAAGGCAAAGATGAGATTGCTTTTCTTTGGTTGCTTGTTTGATTCTTGCACAATAAAATAGTGTTATTCAAGGACACTTTAAAGTATTATTGAAAGAAAAAATACTAAAGCGATAGTATATAAAGTTTTAAATTAATCAATTGTCAAAATCTACAAAACAAGTACACAAAGAGAAGAACAGTGTGTACACACACACACACACACACACACATAGAACATATTGAAATGCTTAGTTTTCTCCAAATAACTCCTTTGGAGAATAGACAACTCTCAGCCACTCTAGAAAACGTTAGAACTCTCTTCTCCTTAAACATAAGCATTCTTTTCCTCTAGAAAATATTTATTGTAATTACTACCTTAGTATAATGTTTTAAAAACATGAACACGAATGCAAAATAAAAAAATAAAATAACGTAAAAAACACACTGCCAATTTCCACTTCCAATCAAGATAAAATAATGGGGAATTGATTCACCGTGCCATCTGAAACTAGAGAAAAGAGATTAAAAAAATGAAATAACCATTTTCAACCTATTGAACATCAGGTAACAAAGGAGAATAATCCAGGAAAGACAGGAAACAAGAGTTGAATCCTATCACTAGCCAAGCACATTATGCTCTGAGAGAACTTCCAGCACATGGTGCAGAGAATGAGGACATATATGGAACCAGACACACATCTTCAGTTGCAGAGACAAAAGTTGAGAATTCAGAGAAACCAAAAAGAAGCAGTGTCCTGGCGAGCAGAGGTCTGCACACACAAAGAATGATGGAGATCTGTAAAGTCCCCCTTGGATATTCAGCAGAATATCGATCAGCACATGTATACTGGGGAAATATCCGAGGCAAGGGACAGGGCTGCCTGCAAGAATTAGAAGAAACAGCACCTAAAGCTCACACAGGGCTGGGGAAATAAATGCTTTTCGCTTTGTTGTTGGATGTAGTTAAGTTACTTGGAATCAGACTGATCTTTTCAGGTTTTTTTCTTCAAGATTTATGAGGTGGGGCCAGAGTCACATTTTACTTAGGGCTAACTGCTCCCCCGCCACTTAAAGTCAGACCCTTCTGAGCATTCTGTTCAATATACCATGGATTTTACCTACTCGTTGCACATAAAAAGGATTTATATTGACACATTTCAATGTTTAAATTAAAGGTAGACATAGTAGATAGAAGTGAGAGGAATAAATATAAAAAATACAAAACACTTAAAGCTTTATCTTGGAGTTTCCAGAGCAAGAGGAGTGTCTGTATATTCATGATGGAACCCTTGTTTGTGCTAAGGAGATGACTGAAGATAGGGGCTGGACATGTCAGAAAACTAAACGTGTGATTGGTTGGATCTTTGAGCCATGCGATATTGGTCTAAACTCCCAGGAAGAAAGAGAATTTGGAGGTTGAGTAACATGGCTAATGGTTCAACCAATCATGCCTACATAATGTTTCCCTGCTAAAAACTATGGACTTCAAAGATTCAAGTGGGCAGCACCCCTGCCTGGCAAAGCTCTGTGTATTATCACTCATCATCGCTCTCAGTTCAGTTCAGCCGCTCAGTCGTGTCCGACTCTTTGCGACCCCAGGAATCGCAGCACTCCAGGTCTCCCTGTCGATCATCAACTCCCAGAGTTCACTCAGACTCACGTCCATTGAGTCCGTGATGCCATCCAGCCATCTCATCCTCAGTCGTCCTCTTTTCCTCCTGCCCCCAATCCCTCCCAGCATCAGAGTCTTTTCCAATGAGTCACCTCTTCACGTGAGGTGGCCAAAGTACTGGAGTTTCAGCTTTAGCATCATTCCTTCCAAAGAACACCCAGGGCTGATCTCCTTCAGAATGGACTGGTTGGATCTCCTTGCAGTCCAAGGGACTCTCAAGAGTCCTCTCCAACACCACAGTTCAAAAGCATCAATTCTTCAGTGCTCAGCTTTCTTCACAGTCCAACTCTCACATCCATACATGACCACTGGAAAAACCATAGCCTTGACTAGACGAAACTTTGTTGGCAAACTAACGTCTCTCTTTTCAATAAGCTATCTAGGTTGGTCATAACTTTCCTTCCAAGGAGTAAACGTCTTTCAATTTCATGGCTGCAGTCACCATCTGCAATGATTTTGGAGCCCCCAAAAATAAAGTCTGACACTATTTCCACTGTTTCCCGTGTTTCCCCATCTATTTCCCATGAAGTGATGGGACCAGATACCATGATCTTCGTTTTTTTGAATGTTGAGCTTTA
Source organism: Cephalophus harveyi (assembly GCA_006410635.1). Classification (NCBI taxonomy): domain Eukaryota; kingdom Metazoa; phylum Chordata; class Mammalia; order Artiodactyla; family Bovidae; genus Cephalophus; species Cephalophus harveyi. Next base: position 425,995 of record SJYT01062461.1, on the reverse strand, counting down.
AGCCAACTTTTTCGCCCTCCTCTTTCACTTTCAGCAAGAGGCTTTTTAGCTCCTCTTCACTTTCTGCCATAAGGGTGATGTCATCTGCATATCTGATGTTACTGATATTTCTCCCGGCAATCTTGATTCCAGCTTGTGCTTCTTCCAGTCCAGCCTTTCTCATGATGTACTCTGCATATAAGTTAAATAATCAGGGTGACAGTATAGCCTTGATGCACTCCTTTTCCTATTTGGAACCAGTCTGTTGTTCATTGCTCTAGGATTCTCCAAAACCTCACCATATACTGCTCTCTCTTTAGCTGGCTTAAACTTGTATCCTTTTGGACTAAAACTGAACTTGTGAGTATAACACTTTCCTGTGCACTTTGAATTGTTCCAGGGAACCTGACAGGGATAGTGGGAACCCCTGAATTTGTAGCCAGTTGGTCAGAAATGTGGCCTGAGGACCCTCGAACTGGCAGCTGGCACCTAAAGTGAAAGCTGTCACTTGGAAGACTGTGCCCATAACTTGTGAGATTTTACCTAACTCTAGGAAATCTGTGTCCTAGAGTTTCCCTGCTTGTGACGCTCCCTGCACTGAACTATTATGTGAATGAGAGATGCACATTTTAAAAAATTAAGTCCATAAATTTAGGGGACTTATAGGTTATAGCAGCTATAATTATCCAATGACATTACAGTTATCTCCTTCTTTCCTTCAGTTTTTCCTCAAAAATTCATCTCCTGGTGAGACTCTCCATTCCTCCTACCTAGAATTTTATCCACCTCCAATATTTCATGTCCCTTTTACTGTTTTATTGTTTCCCTTAACACTTATTTTTAATACCATAGCAGTACATATATTTTTGTATTTATCTTACTTTCTGTCTCCTCTAGTAAAATGTGAGCTCTAAGAAGGCAGAGGTTTATGTTTTAGCTGCTCACAGCTTTATCTGCTTTGTTGAGAACAATCCAGCATGTAGCAAATGTTTACTGAATAAATGTATGAATCAACAGATAAATATATTAGATGGAAAAACAGAAAACAACTCATAGAATGTATCAACCTACAATTACCTAAAAGAGATAAAATAAAAACTTTAAGTAGACTAGCAACAACAGAAATTGAAGAAAAATGGTAAATGTTCAAATCCTTTAGTGATGGAAATCACAGGTCTTGGAACCTGTTGGAGAACAAAGTGATGTGAAAGATTTTAATGAAATCCTCTCATTCAACAGCCAAGGGGACTGAAGAAATTATGAAGCAGTTAGCAGAGTTAAGGACATCATGAAATAAATCCAGTTTAGATGAGACAATAAGCTCTTAGGACAAGGCATTTAAATGACTTCCAAAATCTCATGGCCAAATCATACAGTCAAGAATGTCTGGAAAAAAAAAAAAAAAAAAGAATGTCTGAAGGTTGAAATATAAGAGTTAGAAGTAGAAGATTGTTGTGGAGGAAATTTCCATATTAAATATGAATATTGCAGGTTTATGCCAAAGAGATATATTGTCTCTTTGTGGAATAAAAGCAATTGTTAATAAAATGGTTTTAATTCAGGTTTAATTTATTTCTCTAGTTTATATCTTTTAGAGACCCACAAGTGAACACTTAGAGAGTATAAGAATGTTACTGAAACTATTATATTGAAAAATCTCAGGCATAGAAATTCATTTATTATAGACCAGCGGAGAGATTTACTACCTTCAGCATCTTCAAAACTCTTGAGAATTGAATGGACTGTATCTTTATGGCTGAAAATAAACCTATAAACTTAAGAGTACTTCATTATTGCTTCTTAATAACAAAGCCCTTTTGCAAACAAGCAGGTCATGAGCAGAACTTAAGATGAGTAATCACATCCAGACAATTTAGATGATCAATCATCTTATACATGCATAAAATATTAAACATAATGAACATGTTAGAGAACTATTGATCTATTCCAGTCCAAGTCACAACAAACCATGAATGGGTTTTTAGTGATTGAGAGCATTTATTAGATCCTGAGGTTTATATACTTGAATAAGTAGAGGCCTTCAATGCACAGCTTCCAGTAGAGACCAAGTAGCTGAACTTTTATTTCTCCCAAGATTATGGCAAGATCTTTTTATTTAATTAATATGTAAAGGTTATTCTATAATGGGCCATGTATTTACAACTGTCCCTATTTACAGTCTCAATTTTGCAGCTTCAAGTTTTATCCCATCCATATGTCTCCATAATTATGAAATTCCATAATCATAAATCCCAGAAGTTAGAAAAAAAAAAAGTACGTTTTTACCCAAGACTTTTTATTTTTAGCAAACCTCTATGCAAGATATTTTCTGTACATGTCCTGATTGGTTCCGCTCTGGCACCGTGCTGCAGCAGATAAGCAACTGCTTATGCCTCTGATCCCGCCCCAGATACATATCTGCACTCTCACCACACACATGGGATGCCTAGTAGTTGCTACATGCAGGCTGTTAGATCTGACAATGACAAATTTTGCATCTTTATGTTAATTATCTCAGAATGTGTGTGTGATGGGGGTGGGTGTAACAAATGCTTCGAAATTGTTTGGATCTCCTTGACCTGGTGCTCCTTGAGGCACACAAACAGCTAACCATTGCCACGACCTCCATGTGCCTGTATAAGCAGGTAAAGCAAGCATGGGGGAGCTGCCCTCCTGAATGGGTTCTTAATTCAGAGTTGATCTTCGCATTCTTCAATGCTGGACTTAAACATAATGAAAATAACATCATTCAAGATCTAATTATCATTTTTGCTAATACGTGAATAAGATCAGTCTGACACACCAACACCTCTAGAGATTTTTATGTGCACAAAAGTGCAAAAACCTTTCTTTTTTTAGGTTTTGATACATTGTTACAGTAATTAGCCACAGTGTATTCAGAACTCCTTGTAAGTATCTCCCTTTGCCACATGACTTTGCCAGTTTCTTCCCTCAAGAGAGGATTCTATTTCTCTTCTTCAATCTGGTCTTGGTTATGTGACTTGCCTTGACCAATGAATCAATAACAAATGTGATACAGAGGGCTTGTGCATTAGAATTCGTCCTCTCTGGCTTCTAGAAACCCTGTTCCCCACGCGAATGATTCCAGGCTAGCCTGCTGGATGCAGAGCGGTCACCTTAGAGAAGTTCCAGCTATTCCAGTTGCCCCAGGCCCCCTAGACATCTCAAGTAAGGTCCCAGACAAAAAGTGAGGAAAATCTATGCCATTCATGCCCAGTCAAGTCAGCCCAGACTAGAAGAACCACACAGCTAAACCACAGATTTTTAAGAAACAATAAAAGTTCATTATTTTAAGCCACTATGTTTTGAGGTGGTGTGTTTCAGAGTAAAAACAAGCTAATTCAAAGGCTTAGTTAAAAATTATTTTATTTTTTTCTCCTCCCTCCACTGCAGAGTATAGCCACTCTCTCTTCTCTGTTTTCCCAGAGAAATCATTATTTTGGCTGCATATTAAGATCTAGAATTGTACTAATATCCAAAATATCTATAGGAAAGATAATAATATCTCCATTTTTATAGACAAGAAAAATAAGGCTTAAAGAATCTATATAAAATGCTGAAGGTCATACAGGTAGTACTAATGGTACATGATATATTTAAATCCATTGTAGATTCTTGGTACCTTGAGAGTCAAAACAATTTTTAGTCTTTTAAATCACATAGTTGGCATAATGCTGAGAATGACACAAGTGCGTAATAAATACTTATTGAATTGAATTGACCTTTAATGTTGTACTTTATCTAAGCCTTGTTTCTGGTTTGTCTTTGCTTAAATTTTACTTATCTCTTCACCCAAAACAAACAAAACACAAGCTAGAAGGATGAAAATGACATTTTTATGGTCCCAAGTACTCTGACCTATAGTTTCTTTTAAAATGTTTTTCATAAATCTATGTTACTTTTAGGTTTATGACTTTAGTTTTATGCCCTTCCCACAACAGCCATATTGTAATGTATTTTGAATGACTTGGTATTTCTGTGGCTTACATAGACACCAAGTCCATGATATGTATTGAAAAGGAACATCTCAAGAACAAGATACAGGTAGAAACTCTAGTTTAGAGCTACCCCTGGTAGCTCAGCTGGTAAAGTATCCACCTGCAATGCAGAAGACCCTGATTTGATTCCTGGGTTGGGAAGATCCTCTGGAGAAGGGATAAGCTACCCACTCCAGTATTCTTGGGCTTCCCAGGTGTCTCAGATGGTAAAGAATCTGCCTAAATGCAGGAGAACTGGATTTGATCCCTGGGTTGGGGAAGGTCTCCTGGAGGGGGGCACGGCAACCCACCCCAGTATTCTTGCCCAGAGAATTCCATGGACAGAGGAGCCTGGCGGGCTATAGTCCATGGGGTCGCAAAGAGTCAGACAAGACTGCGATTATGCACGGCACAGAAACTGTAAATGCGAGTCTTTGTCTTATGTAAGAACAGGGCACACTGAGCATTTTTCTGGGCCAGTTTTTCTAGGTTCACATCAACCAAGTCAATCATTTTGAAACCATTCATGTTTTACTGTCATTCCATTTAAATAAATACTGTGGCATTATGCCTGATTTAATGAAGACATTACGACTGACTTTTTTTTTTCTCTACATTCATATTTCTGGCAAGCATTATCCAGTTAGTTCTCAGTGTCTTGTGTGTGTTTGTGTGTGTGTGTACCTGGAGGAGAAAAAACACATGACATCACCAACGTGAGAGATGAAGAAACAATGGCCTGGAAGGTTTTCAGCTTCTCCTGATGGAACATAAGCCGTGATCAGGACAAAAGTTATAACTCCCTTGAATAAAGCCTCATTTTTCCTCCAGGCAGTTCTGGTCTTGATTTAAGATTTTCCAGATCTTCAAACTTTTTTCCCAGGCATTTGGAGTTTTCAAAATATGGATATTGCCCCCAGGCAGTTTTCTTTTTTCTTTTTTTAGGAGAATTTTTTAATGCAGCATTTCCTATTCAAGTAAACTTAAGTCACAAATAAATAAAGCATACTCAAGGCCCAAAGATGTTTAAGAATTTTAACCTATCTGTTATCCCATTCCTTAGAATTACTTTTCAAATGGTTTGGATTTAGCCAAACCTAAAACAGTTTTTTTTGTCAAGAGTCTTTTCCCCGCCCTTAATTTTTAAACCCATGTGTATTTTGAGGGAAATTTAATACATATGCTTCTAATTCATGTGCACTTAACTCATCAGAATGTTGTTTTGTAAGACCTGTTTGAAGTTTAAGAAGTCTTTTTGGAGACTCCTTTTAATAAGTCTTTTCAAGCTTTTATTCTTAGAAGCAGGAAGTCACATTTTGCCAGAAGTAAATGAATTTCAACCACCAAAAGTTCACATTTAGTCTCACATTGGCAGCCAAGACATTTTGTAACTTGCACAAATGAGTTCTTTTACTCACAGGATAAAGTTGTTCACTTTTTAAAGCAGCAAACTCAGAAAACATAGACGCAGTTTCATTCATCTTATTTGAATATATGAAAATTGTCAGTTATGTTTTTAAAGAACATAACTTTAAAATAGTTTTTGTAAATGCATCCTAAAATTCCTAAATATTTGCATAGATTTTGTTTAAAAATCTAATACAATTGCTTTCTCAAAATAAAAACACAGAGTAGTAAATATTGAGCCAGAAGTAAAAGATAATTGAGGGCTGTTTTAAAGTGAGATATGGAGAGATATCACTTACAGAGTAATGGATGACAGCAGTTGAGTGCATATAAATACAGCATTACAAGCATTTTGATGCATTTTTATCACAGGTCTGTGTGGCAGAGTATCTGACATATATAAAATATGAGGATTAAAAAAGAACAAAGGGGCTCAAGATAAAATGCTGAACAAAATGCCATTAATGAATTATGAAGACAAGAAAGACAACAGAGAAATCTCAGTGTTTTAAAAAAATTACTGCTTGGGCTAAGATAATGTCCCATCAGATTTATTTTTTATTTCCTGCTGATGGCTGCAGCTGTTCTTCCTGATTCTCCATCCTAGTGCAGTCTACTGTCTGAAGCCGATACCCACGGAAAAGGGCCTCTCCTACATCTGGGTGGCCGAAAAAAGAGCTAATGAGAATTCCAAAGGATAGAGAATCATAGTTATCTTGGTTTCTCTATAATCGATAACCTAAAAGAAATAAAATAAAGAATGCTCATGATTATAAGCAGAATCATAAACATTTCATTTTTATTTTGCTTTCTGTTGAATAGAACATGTGTGCAACCCAATGATTAATGAGGAAGCTGAAAGACTACTTAGCCTGGAAGAATAACCAGAGGTTAAGAAATATTTACTCATCAAAAATCATTCTTGTACTAAAAAGATTTTTGTTTGACTTGAAGAAAGTTCTCGGTCCTTCTCACTGAGAAAGCAGAGGGGCATGGTTCTACTCTGAACTGAGGCAGCTTGCTGGGGACCAAGCCTATCTGGAATAACCTGCAATGTGACATTTTGGAGCGACACCCCAACACATCAACAAATGTTCACTCCTTGCTCTGTTCCCGGCTCAGGAAAGAAGACCCTTAATGGAAACCAAAATGTGGCTTAAGAAATTGTGTTTGTTCCTCCTTTGCTTTGCATTTCCTCTTTGTGTTTTCCATTAGCTTCCTCTGATTTTATCTCATTCTTTTCTTAGGCCCACACCTTTTCATCCTTCTCTTCCATTACCGTCTCATGCTTCCCGCTTTGCATCTTCTTCACTGCATTTCTCATGAGTCCGTTTCTCTGTGCCCTCATCACATTCCATTTGTTCTTTGTCCCCAGGTTCACCTCTCCCTCTGCCTTTGACTGGTCGGGATCGCTTTTTCTGTGCCTACAAACACAAAGGCAGCTACTCCACCCCCCCTGCTTTTTTTTTGTTTTCCTAACATCACTTCCATCCCAAGCCTCAGCTTTGCCCAGTAAATTGGTAATGAGAGTAGGAAAAATCTACATGCACGATTGCTTGAAAATAGAGAAGAAAGGAGAAATGCATGCATCACTAAGAACTGACTCCATGTAGAGGCACAGATGTACTTGATAATCTAATTGGTCAGTTGTGACATTAACCATTACGTTCTCAACTGTTAATTGTGGTATAACCCCGCTGAGGCACCACATCAAGAAATAAGCTTGATATAGTAGGTCACCTAACCCAGATTCCCATCCAGTGTATAAATCAGGCCAGTTGCATGCCAACAGTGGTCATGCCACCTCTGATCGAATACTTCCAACAATGACCTTACTATTTCAGGAAATCCCCTATTGTATGATTAGAAAGTACTTATTTTTAGAGCTTCTTCTAACTGAGCTCATAACTGCCTCACTGTGACTCCACTTACTTGCTAACACCACTTGAGTAGTGAAGTACCAATCTCATTACCAAAAGAATAGCTCTTTACCATAGATGTTTCTGAGTTTTCTTCAGCACAGGTATCACTGGCTTTCCCAAAGAAAAAGAAATGCAAGACGATAAAGTGGTTATCTGAAGAGGCCTTACAAATGACTAAGAAAAGAAGGCAAAAAGCAAAGGAAAAAGGAAGAGATATATCCGACTAAATGCATAGTTCCAAAGAATAGAAAGGAAAGATAAGAAAGCCTTCTTAAGTGAACAATGCAAACAATAGAATGGGAAAGACTTCCTTTTCAAGAAAACTGCAGATACCAAGGAAACATTTCATGTAAGAATGGGCATGATAAAAGATAGAAACAGCAAGGACCTAGCAGAGAAGCAGAAGAGATTAAGAAGAGGAGACAAGAATACACAGAAGAATTATGCAAAAGGTTTTAGTAACCCGGATAACCACGATGATGTGGTCGCTCACCTAAAGCCAGACATCCTGGACTGTGAAGTCAAGTGGGCCTTAGGAAGCATTACTAGGAACAAAGCTAGTGGGGGTCATAGAATTCCAGCTGCTTTATTTAAAATCCTAAAAGATGATGTCATGGTGAGGCAGTTTTAACAAAAGTGTTGCATTCAATATATCAGCAAATTTGGAAAACTCAGCAGTGGCCACAGGACTGGAAAAGGTCAGTTTTCATTCCAATCGCAAAGAAAGGCAGTGCTGAAGAATTTTCAAACTCCCCTACAGTTGCTCTCAAAATCCTTCAAGCTGGGCTTCAGCAATACATGAACCAAGAACTTCCAGATGTACAAGCTGTTTTTAGAAAAGGCGGAGAAACTGGAGATCAAATTGCCAACATCTGTTGGATCATAGAGAAAGCAAGGGAATTCCAGAAAAACACTACTTTGGCTTCATTTGCTACATTAAAGACTTTGACTGCATGGATCACAACAAACTGTGGAAAATTCTTAAAAAGATGAGAAAACCAGACCACCTTACCTGTTTCCTGAGAAACCTCCATGCAGGACAAGAAGCAGCAATTAGAAATGGATATGGAACAATGGACTGGTTCAAAATTGGGAAAGGAGTACATCAAGGCTGTATATTGTCACTATGCTTACGTAACTTATATGCAGAGTACATCATAAGAAATGCTGGGCTGAATGAATCAGGGCTGGAAGATTGCCGGGAGAATATCAACAACCACCGATATACAGATGATACCACTCTAATGGCAGAAAGTGAAGAGGAATTAAAAGAGCCTCTTAATGAGGGTGAAAAAAGAAAGTGAAAAAGCTGGCTTGAAACTCAATATTCAAAAATCGAAGATCATGGCATCCAATTCCATCACGTCAGGGCAAATAAATGGGGAAAAGTGAAAACAGTGACAAATGTTATTTTCTTGGGCTCCAAAATCACTGCAGACAGTGACTGCAGCTTGCTCCTTGGAAGAAAAGCTATGACAAACCTAGAAAGCATATTAAAAAGCAGAGACATCATTTTGCATATAGTTAAAGGTATGTTTTTTTTTTTTTTTCCATTTGTCATGTATGGATGTGAGAGGTGAACCATAAAGAAGGCTGAGTGCCAAAGAATTGACACTTTCAAATTGTGGTGCTCAAGAAAACTCTTGAGAATCTCTTGAAGTGCAAGGAGATCAAACCAGTCAATCCTAAATGATATTAACCGTGAATATTCATTGCATGGGCTGATGTTGAACTTAAAGTTCCAATACTTAGACCACCTGATGTGAAGAGCTGACTCACTGGAATAGACCCTCATGGTGGAAAAAGACTGAAGGCAAAAAGAGAAGGGGGAAACAGGATGAGGTGGTTGGATGGCATTATCAGCTCAATGGACATGAGTTTGAATAAATTCTGGGAGATAGTGAAGGATGGGGAAGCCTGGCATGTTGTAGTCCATAGGGTTGTGAAGACTTGGATACAACTTAGTGACTAAACAACTACATATCTCTGTGTATACAACAATTTTTCAATTCCTTGTCAAATATACATTTTTATTACAGTGGAGGAGTCATTTATATTTTGTATATAGTATATATTTCTATATTATAAAATATAGAAATCTTTCAGGTGATTGCTTGATCTTTTTTCCTTGAAAATTTTCCTCTCATTAGTCTTTTTTTTTCTCTCTTTAGTCTTATGCACTATGTACTATTAACATCTAAATGTTCATCCCCTACAGCGTGTCTATTTTCTTTGAATTATGAAGTTTATATGACCTCATTTGCATGCTCTTGAAAATTATGGATTATATTAATAATTACTCAAAAGTCTAAAAACTGTGCTTTTACGTTTGGTTTCTTAGGCAATTTCTCTTAGCATAAATTTAAATTTAAATAAGTGCAATGATACTAACATAAAAATGCTACAGATATTTATTCCATATTCCTATGTCAGAAAATGAGGTTATGACAAATTTGCATATCTTTTTACCTTTATTTCAAATAAACTGGGAATGAATCATGATTGCTGGTCACTAGTTATGGGGAAAATTTAAGACCCTTCCCCTATTTTTTCCTACCCCCATCACTCCACATTTTAAGAGAAAGAGATATGAAAAAATAGAATCCTCAATATTTCAAAATGGGGTACTAACATGGGAAATTGAAGAAAGTAGGGAAAACCACTAGACCATTCAGGTATGACCTAAATCAAATCCCTTATGATTATACAGTGGAAGTGAGGAATAGATTTAAGGGCCTAGATCTGATAGATAGAGTGCCTGAAGAACTATGGAATGAGGTTCGTGACATTGTACGGGAGACAGGAATCAAGACCATCCCCATGGAAAAGAAATGCAAAAAAGCAAAATGGCTGTCTGGGGAGGCCTTACAAATAGCTGTGAAAAGAAGAGAGGCGAAAAGCAAAGGAGAAAAGGAAAGATATAAGCACCTGAATGCAGAGTTCCAAAGAATAGCAAGAAGAGATAAGAAAGCCTTCTTCAGTGATCAATGCAAAGAAATAGAGGAAAACAACAGAATGGGAAAGACTAGAGATCTCTTCAAGAAAATTAGAGATACCAAGGGAACATTTCATGCAAGGATGGGCTCGATAAAGGACAGAAATGGTATGGACCTAACAGAAGCAGAAGATATTAAGAAGAGGTGGCAAGAATACACAGAAGAACTGTACAAAAAAGATCTTCACGACCCAGATAATCATGATGATGTGATCACTAATCTAGAGCCAGACATCTTGGAATGTGAAGTCAAGTGGGCCTTAGAAAGCATC